>SJYC01003251.1:0-33374 GCA_006408675.1 Madoqua kirkii | reverse complement strand
ACATGTAGAATCTTAAAATATGATATAAATGAACTTATTTACAAAACAGAAATAGACTCACAGACATAGACAACAAACTTATAGTTACCAAATGGGAAACACGGGAAGAGGGATAAATGAGGCATTTAAGATTAACAGATACAAACTACTATCCAAAAAGTAGATAAACCACAAGGACATACTGTATAGAACAGGGAACTATATTCAATAGTTTGTAATAGTAAAGCATCTAAAAAAAATAAAAGAAAGAAAGTGCTCCATTCAATATGCTGGCAAATTTGGAACACTCAGCAGTGGCCACAGGACTGGAAAAGGTCAGTTTTCATTCCAATCCCTAAGAAAGGCAATACCAAAAGATGTTCAAACTACTGCATAGTTGCACTCATCTCACACACTAGTAAAGTAATGCTTAAAATTCTCTAAGGTAGGCTTCAACAACAGGTGAACCATGAACTTCCAGATGTTCATGCTGGATTTAGAAAAGGCAGAGGAACCAGAGATCAAATTGTCAGCATCTACTGGATCATCAAAAAAAGCAGGAGAGTTCCAGGAAAAATATCTATTGCTGCTTTATTGACAATGCCAAAACCTTTGACTGGGTGCATCACAATAACCTGTGAGAAATTCTGTAAGAGATTGGAATACCAGACCACCTGACTTGCCTCTTGAGAAACCTGTATGCTGGTCAGGAATCAACAGTTAGAACTGGACATGGAAAAACAGACTGGTTCCAAATAGGAAAAGGAGTACATGAAGGCTGTATATTGTCACCCTGCTTATTTAACTTATATGCAGAGTACTCATGAGAAATGCTGGGCTGGCAGAAGCACAAGCTGGTATCAAGATTGCCGGGAGAAATATCAATAACCTCAGATATTCAGATGACACCACTTTTATGGCATAAAGTGAAGAAGAATTAAAGAGTCTTTTGATGAAAGTGAAAGAGGAGAGTGAAGAAGTTGACATAAAGCTCAACATTCAGAAAACTAAGATCATGGCATCCAGTTCCATCACTTCATGGCAAATAGATGAGGAACAGTAGAAACAGTGGCCTACTTTAGATGGTGATTGCAACCATGAAATTAAAAGACACTTACTCCTCGCAAGGAAAGTTATGACCAACCTAGACAATATGTTAAAAAGCAGAGACATTATTTTGCCTACAAAGATCCGTCTAGTCAAGGGTATGGTTTTTCCAATAGATATATATGTATGTGAGAGTTGACTATAAAGAAAGCTGAATTTATACTTTGAACTGTGCTGTTGGAGAAGACTCTTGAGAGTCCCTTGGATTGCAAGGAGATCCAACCAGTCAATCCTAAAGGAGATCAGTCCTGGGTATTCATTGGAAGGACTAATGTTGAAACTGGAGACCCTGGTGCTGGGAAAGATTGAGGGCAGGAAGAGAAGTGGATAACAGAAGATGAGATGGTTGGGTGGCATCACCAACTCAATGGAAATAAGTTTGGGTGAACTCCAGGAGTTGGTGATGGACAAAGAGGCCTGGCATTCTGTGGTACATGGGGTCACAAAAAATCAGACACAACTGAGTGACTGAACTGAACTGAATATTTCATTGATTATATGTACCATATTTTCTTTATCATTCTTCTGTTGGTAGACATTTATGTTGCTTCCATAAAAAAAAAAAATAATAATGCCATCTTCAGCAACATGTGTACCTAGAGGTTGTTATATTGAGTGAAATAAGTCAGACAGAGAAAGGCAAATATTGTATAATATCACTTACATGTGGAATCTTAAAAGAAAAACCAACTACAAACAAACTTATCTAAAAAACAGAAATACAGTTACCAATGTAGAAAATAAATTACCAGGGGATACAGAGAAGGCAATGGCACCCCACTCCAATACTCCTGCCGGGAAAATTCCATGGATGGAGGAGCCTGGTAGGTTGCAGTCCATGGGGTTGCAAAGAATTGACATGACTGAGCGACTTCACTTTTCACTTTCATGCATTGGAGAAGGAAATGGCAACCCACTCCAGTGTTCTTGCTTGGAGAATCTCAGGGACGGCGGAGTCTGGTAGGCTGCTGTCTATGGGGTCACACAGAGTCGGACACGACTGAAGTAACTTAGCAGCAGCAGCAGCAGCAGCAGCAGCAGGGAGTGAGAAATAAATCAGGAAATAGGGATTGACACATACAGGCTACCGTACATAAAACAGGTAACAAATAAGGATATACTGCATAGCACAGGGAATTCTGCTCAATACTCTTTAATGGCCCATATGGGAAAACAATCTAAAAAAAACAGTGGATATATGTGTAACTGTTTCACTTTGCTGTATAGCTGATATAAAACTAACACAATGTCATAAATCAATTATTTTTTTTTTAAAGTGAAAATGTTACTGGCTAAGTCATGTCTGACTTTGTAACTCCAAGGACTGTAGCCTGTCAGGCTCCTCTATCCACAGAAATCCCCAGGCAAGTATACTGCAGTGAGTTGCTATTCCCTTCTCCAAGGAATCTTCCTGACCCAGGGATTGAACCCAGTTCTCCCACATTGCAGGCAAATTCTTTACCATCTGAGCCACCAGAGAAGCCCTACACCAATAATTTTTTTAAATTATTTAATAATTCTTCTCTCCTTGAATATTTACTTTTCTCAATATCTCTGAGACATCTTCTTGGGTCCCTAATTTGTGTTTAATGTGACACTCTGGCTTCCCCATGAATTCCACCATTGGGCTATGATGTACATTTTTTAGGTTTATTTGCCACTAGTATGAAAACTTATAATGATGGGGGACAGTGAAAAGCACACTCATCTTCATAGCTGTAATTCATAGCAGAAGGTTCTGGGTTTGTTAAGCAATAAGAAACATTTGTGTAAAGACTATATGAATGACCAAGTGAATTAATGAGCAGATGAAATGATTTTTTTTCAATGTGTCATGTTAGTCATATTTCTAGATTTTCCCTAGTGATTCAGAAGTGAAAAGGCTTTGACATGATACCAAACCAAGATGAGTTGGACTACTTTTCTGTATATTTGTCTAATAATTTTGCAATCTATGTCCCAAGAAAGGAGGAAGACAAGGACCTTGGCAAGGTGTTCAAAAATATGTGTTCATGATTAAAACTAATGTCCCCAGATATACTTATGGCAGCAGTATGTGTATAACCTTCTCCCTGGGTGGATAATAAAATTAGCTCATTTAAAGAATCATTGAAATTTCACTTCCTATACAACTTCAATATGAAGATGCAGTTGGGATTGAGACAGTATCAGGCATGACACACAAGAAATGACTTGTATGGGTACATTCAGAGGATGAGCATATGCTCATAAGTGGGTCATAAAGCAAAGAAGGGGGGAACATCAATACAATGAGTCAGAGATGACAATTCAGGAACAGAAGTGGAATAAGGAAAAAGTCTTTTCTTCAGAGTCAGGTGATGGAGTTTTTAGGCTCATTATGCTCATCTTAAAATGGGGATGATAATACTTAATTCATAGTAATATAATAAAGACTTGTATCCTCTGTGGTGAAAGTTGGAAATATGTTCAGAATGTGGGCACAGGCAATATGACCATCACTGAATGCCTTTTATCTGTCTAATGACAAATGGTAGAAGACTACTTTCTTCCCAGTCCTGCTTAAGAACAGTTCTACTCTACGATCACTCATGTGAACATAAGTGTTCCTGGCCTTGATAGTTTAAACACTTGCAGTCCAGTCATCATCAACAAAATGTCCATTCTAAGATAGGGGGGGAGGTGGTGGTGGAATGACCTTCCCCAATTACAATCACTCACATATAAGAAATGGTATTTTCTCCTTGAAAACAGACCAATGTGTGTGTCTTGAATCTTTGTGGTTTCCCTCGATTATTGATCTCTGGATAAAAAGAGAATGATAGCAACAACCCAAAGGACAAAACCTCTAGAAAGATAAGGTTTCTCTCTTACTTCACTGCTGACCCTTCAAATTGTAAGAAGTCTGGGTTCCCCTAATTTCCATGGGCTACACATGGAAGATAGGAAATAGTTCCAATGCATCTTAATAAACACACATGGAAGAAATGTAAGTGCTATCCTGCTATGTCACAGGTACCAGGATCAGCCAGAGGACAAAATAAGTAAAAGAATAATAACAAAAATCTCATTTAGCACTTGCTTCTTTTCAACCACAACAACAAATTAGAACAATGATGAATGATAAACAAACTCAGTTAATCCATAGGTTGTAGATGAGCCTGTCTATTCTGCCTTAGTAATTGACTCACAGGCCAGCAATCAAGATGGCAGTGGATTCTGTTCCCCTTCCAGACTTACAGCACAGGGGTTTGGAGAGGGAAAAATAATTTATGGAAAGGAATTGAAATGAGCCTTGAGTAATTATTAAAATTTCCAGGTTCACAGCAACTAAATTCTGGCCCACTGTGATGTCAGAGGAAACTGACCCTAAACATTCGTGTAGTTCAAGACACGGTTCTGACAATGGGATATAGAGAAGTAATGCAATGGTTTCATTAAGATTGGGACTTTAGAGCCAGTCTGCCTGGGGATGAGCACATTGTAAGGCTTTGGCCGTCACGTCCTGCTCTTGGTTTGTTTCATGTGACACTAGTTTCATGAAGATAGGAATACTTGTCCACAGGATTGTTGTACAGATACAACAATACATCAATAGAAATTAGATTGATAATACAAATTAGAGGTTTAGAACAATGTTTCATTATTCCTCAATAAGTGGTAGCAATTAGAACCATTAATGAGAAGAAAGACAGAGTCATTCTACTCCTTCTAACCTTCAACAGAACTCCAGATACTGCCTCCTGCTGCCCTGATGTCAATCCTTGCAATCATCAACGACCTTGCATTATATGCTGCTGTACCTGGCTCCATGTCCTGCATCATCATGCTCCTCGGCACTTCATCTTGGAACTGTCCTCCCAAACTCACAGGTGAGTTTCTATACCTCAGTCTGCTCAGATGCAGCATCTTCAGTTTTTAATTCTGAAAATGCCTCACTTCCTGTCTATGAAATCAGTCACATATTTTAATATAATTTGGCCTCAGTCATCTACCTATTATTTAAAAAAATACATTATCTCTGAGGTCATTTTCTACTTTAATCTCCTGTGATTTTAAGATGACATCCTGAGATTTATTTTTAAAAAAATCCAGTTACACCTTATGAATCTAACACAGATACAATAGATGGTCCCCAAAATGGATATGGAGTTCAGTATTATCAAGGTAAAGAACTCTGGACCCAGGTCATAATGTAAGAGGTGTTTATCCCTGGTAAACTGAAGCATTGCTAGTAAGAGATAAACTTTACTCATTGTCAAAGGAAAGCCAAGGATATACTGAAGAAAGTGGCCAAAGAGGGCATGACCTGATCCTCCTTTTGGAGGGTAAAAGTTAATGACGAACCAGAGGCCAAGATAGTCAGCAAGAGAAGAAACAACTTAGAAACAAGTGTTCTAAGAAAAAGCCTGAGACCAGGCAAAAAGGGGGAAAAAAAGAAAAACTAAAAACCTCTGAGAACACTATGTTAGTAGTTTTTCTTTGGCAGAGATTATATTTTCAGAGGACTGAAAGGGGATGGACAATGCCACTTCCTTTTAGAAGCCAAACAAAAGCACAATTCACTGTGACATGAAAAAAGGAAATAATTCAATATTTCCTTCTGGATTTGAGCAACATCAAAGTGTGTGTGTGTGTGTGTGTGTGTGTGTGTGTGTGTGTGTGTGCACCAACTCCTAAACTGGAGTCAAATGAGATGTAAAAAATCCAAGGTAAAGACCATGTGGAAAATATTAAAGAATTAAGCCTGAATCAGGAATCCTGAGGTATTGTTATTTCTCTTTCTGCTTAGCCTCCATATGGTCATTTTGAAGATCTCCACAGTGTTCGATCCTTTAATTTTCTTCCCTATGTATAAGATAATTTGTTTCCAGTTGAAGTAACATCTGTTTCTGTAGATAATTAAGTTATTAGATGCTGATCAATTTAATAAAGCTACAAGGCTTTCCTGACCTTTTTGTGCATAATCAATGAATTTAGATGCAAAATGTGAAAATTTTACATTTTAAAAAATGATCTAAATATTTCATTTAAAAACATTTTGTAATTATGTGACATACTTATATTTTATACCTTCTATAGTTAATGTTTCTATTCAACCAGTTATAATAGATACCATTTCTAGAGTATTTTAGGCATTGTGTGTACATTTTGCACACAATCTTTCCAGTAGTTCTGGGGATAATATAATAATATAAATAATTATTAATATTAGCTATTTTACAGATGGCTGAGAAAGCTGGAAAACCCATGGGGTCTCCACAGGTAGAATTAGAATTCAAACTTCAACCTCCTGACTTTGGAGTCCAGCTTTTATCTTAAACCTCCCCTTTTGCCTCTTCATTGCACCCCTAATTGGATACATGTTTCCAGGGCTATTAACTCTGTACCCTGTTTCTTGTTTGTTCTTTGACCTGTGATAGCTTAGGGGGAAATCAAGCAATTTTGGAGGAAGAAAAGTTATGAAAAACCTAGATAGTATATTCCAAAGCAAAGACGTTACTTTGCCAACTAAGGTCCGTCTAGTCACAGCTATGGTTCTTCCTGTGGTCATGTATGGATGTGAGAGTTGGACTGTGAAGAAGGCTGAGCACCGAAGAATTGATGCTTTTGAGTTGTGGTGTTGGAGAAGACTCTTGGACTGCAAGGAGATCCAACCAGTCCATTCTGAAGGAGATCAACCCTGGGATTTCTTTGGAAGGAATGATGCTAAAGTTGAAACTCCAGTACTTTGGCCACCTCATGCGAAGAGTTGACTCATTGGAAAAGACTCTGATGCTGGGAGGGATTAGGGACAGGAGAAGATGGGAATGACCGAGGACGAGATGGCTGGATAGCATCATGGACTCAATGAACGTGAGTCTGAGTGAACTCCAAGAGATGGTGATGGACAGGGAGGCCTGGCGTGCTGCAATCCATGGGGTCGCAAAGAGTCGGACACCACTGAGCAACTGAACTGAAGCAACTTTGATTACCATAGATTTCAAAAGTCATTGTACAAAGCCCAGAATTCTTTGTTTCTAGAATTTCAGCAATTAGTAGATAGACCACCTTCACTATGAATAGTGAGGGTAAATTTTCAATTTGTTAAGAGGTCAGTGAAAGAATGAATCAGGAATGAGGATAAACAGTGCAGATAAAACTTGCATCTTGATGACCTTCTAGTTGTAGAGAATATGCTGTTACTTGTTTAGTCACTAAGTCTTGTTCAACTCTCTTGTGACCTCATGGACTGTACCTCTGTCCAGGCTCCTCTGTCAATGGGATTTCCCAGGCAAGAATACTAGAGTAGTTGCCATTTTCTTCTCTAGGGGTCAAAGCCACGTCTTTTGCATTGCAAGTGGATTATTTACTGCTGAGCCACTGGGGAAGCACATCATAGAGAATTTACAGATTCTCTTTTTAAAGCCAAAATGCAGTTTATGCCTTTCAACTTAACCTTGTATGCTATACAAACATGAGAATAAAATTAGCAAAAGAGCTTATTCACACTTTTGCTGTCAAATCTAATCATTTTTACTTCATTTAAGACATTCTTTTTGTTATTCATAAAGGCAACAACAATAAAGTCAGCCATGTAGTATAACTGACAAGGTAGTAGCCACCTGGATGTGAACCTTACAGTCCTTCCAGGCTCATTCTTTGTTCTTTGCCTCAGTTTTTCCTCCAGCATGTGGAAATGAGAGTTCTCTCTTGTCTCTCACATAGGTATTTTGAGGATCGATGAAAGAGTGTAAAATGCAGAGACTCTGAAAAGTTTGAAGAGCTAGATCAATCTAAAGTACTCTTTGGTAATAAATGATTGTGTTCATTTCCATATAGCATTAGATTTCCATCTCATGAGTGTCATTATTTTCACATGCTCATTCTAAAATGAACTGATAATGATTTTATCAAAGTTCAGTGCAGACAACATAATACTTTTTTAATCCATAAATTATTTTATTTCAAAAGGGAAATGAAACACCCATTCTGAAGTTTTCTAGTTGCTCTTTCCTACTTTTGTCACATGCCACATCTTGGGGAAGCAAGTGGACTGAGCATGACCACAGTGCAGTCTTAAATTCCTTTAATTATTTTCCAACAATTGGAGCATTAGAGTATACAAGTCTTTGGAATTAGTAAATGGTACTTCAAATTTAACATGTAAATATATCTGATTTTAGGCATTAAATATATAATGGAAAATATACTGGGATTGTTGAGATTAACATACACACACTACTATACAAAAGATAGATAACGAACAACAACCTACTACATAGCACAGGGAACTATACTTACTATTTTGTAATAACCTGTAAGGGAAAAAATCTGAAAAAGAAGAGATGTATTTATATGTATAACTGAATTCATTTTGCTGTGCACATGAAACTAACACAACATTGAAAATCAACTATATATATATAACTAAATATTAAATGCAGTTTTAAAAATCAAGGATCTTGGCTTGGATTCCTATGCTTATGTTGTGCTATTGGTACATCCCTTATTGTTCCTAAAATTCTTGCTTTGTAAATTTGTTACTTTATTTTTGCATTTTAGTCCCAAGTTTTCTAAGTTTTTGTATACATAAAGTTTTATTGCCATGTGTAATTATTATTATTATTATTTACATTTGAAATGACAGAAATCTCTATTTTGGGAGAGAGTTCTGAGGAATTGAAAAATATCTTTAACCAAAAACAATTTTTATAGCTCTCTGACTCTTGGCTTATAGGAAAAATGAGAATAAATCCTGGCTTAGTCTTTATTTGAAACAGTCTGGATTTGTGTCTGTTGTCCTGAGGTTCCATCTGGCTTAGCACTTCTCAACTGACTTTCCATATTTAGTCCAGTGTTACTTTTTCATTGTATATTTTTTGATCAAGATGTAACTTGCAGACAGTAAAGTTCAAAGCCTTTAAGGTTCAGCACAACACCTTTTACATACATATATACCTATGTAACCGCTGTCCAGATCAAGACACAGAAAACTCTTCCAGCAACCTAGTCTCTCCTGGCACATTTTGGTTGATGCCTCCCCAGAGGAAATCAATGTTCTGACCTCTAACATTGTAGATTAATTTTGCTTGATTTTGAACTTGATGGAAATGGAGTCATTACCAAATGTTATTGTTAAAATCAGAAGGGATTTGTTACATTTATGCTTTGTACTTTAAGCTTCTTCCATGATTTATTCTAATCATGTATGAGGAGCATGCAGAAAATAGTTCTGACTTTGAAGTGAAGTCTCTCAGTCATGTCCGACACTTTGTTGCCCCGTGAACTGTAGCTTACCAGGCTCCTCCGTCCATGGGATTTTCCAGGCAAGAATACTGGAATGGGTTGCCATTTCCTTCTCCAGGGCATCTCCCCAACCCAGGGATCAAACCCGGGTCTCCCGCACTGTAGGCAGACTCTTTACAGTCTGAGCCACCAGGGAGGTCTCTGGTAGAGTTCTGACTTTGTGTGTGGTTTAACATGAAAGATGATCAGACACTGTGTATTTCTTTTCCATATCCTCACCAGGCACAAGGAGCACATTCAGAGTACATGCATTCAAATAAAGTGCCCTTAGGCCAGAGCAGCTGGCCGTATCCCAACCTTTTGTTTCTAGGGTTGTAGGTGAGGATTATTCTTTTCTGTTGTCCCTGATGACCACTTGGTAGGTTGCCATGGCCCCTGTCAAAATCAGCAATGCAAAAAGCCACCAGGCCTGCAGTAGGTGGTGTCAGTGGGAAATGATAAGATATTATTAGATATGCATAGAATGTGATGGAAAATAAAGGGCTGAGCATCCTGCTGCAGAGATAGATGTGCAGAAAATAATCCAAGCAGTTTTGCTGCAAAGGTTTGGTCATTTACAATATGGTACAAATATAACTATTTGTTTATGGTTTGTTAATACCTTTTTCCTTATGTTGTAGTGAATGTTTTCAATAGTAATAAGGTTAAAAGAATGAAAGGTGTTGGATGAAAAAGTAAACACAGTTAACCTTTGAACAATGGAGGGTTAGGGGAGTCAACCATCCAAGAAACCAAAAATCTATATATAACTTATATTCAGTCTTCTGTATTCACAGTTTCTGTGTCTGTGATTCTGCATCCTTGTATTTAACTAATTTCTATATCTTGTACTACAGTGGTATTTACTACTGAAGAAAATCTCTGTGTAAGTGGACCAAGGCAGCTCTAATACATGTTGTTCAAGTATCTGCTGTCCTGGATTATCTGTTTTCAAGAATGCTGATACAGCACATGTACTCAGTGTGTCAACATTCATTGTTAACATTCAGAAAACATAGTGTTTTCAGCAAAACATGGAAATCAAAACATAAAAATCAAAAAAGAATCATATCTACTTCAAAGTTAGCAATTAAGATGATGTTAAAGATGATGGAAATCATTTAATACTTGTACCTAGAGAAGGCATGTTTAAATATTATTTTAATGCATGTTTGCTTGGTTTTGGATTAAATGACCATTTGTTGTAGCCAACCTCCAAGACCACTCCCAATGATTCCTCCTTCATGATATCCATACCCTTTTGTGGTTCCTTCTCATATATTTTGTACAAGTACTTTCAAGATTAAATTATAAAAGACTGTTTTCCATCATGGATCCTCTCTGCCTTTTCCACTCTTATATTTTCAGATCTGGAGGTAAGCCAGATATTATGTCTTAAGAACACACAGGCACCTTATTGTGTTATAGAGAAACTCATATGGTGAAAAACTCAACTCTCTGGCTAATAGCCAGGAAAGAATGAAAGAATTCTAAAAGCAGCCTTAATTGTTTTGTAGGAGTCTCTTGGAATGAGCACCAAGATGACACTCCACAAATAGTCCAACTTCTTTCTCATGAAACTCAGAAAAAGCAGAGAAGAAAAATGAGTGTCCAGACCCTAACAGACTATCTAAACCACTTCTTCCGCAGTCTTAATTTAATAATATCCCTTACTCTAAATTAATTTTTCTAAGCACTGTTGAGAGTGTTAATTTTGTATTTGCCAGTCATAAAACAGTGGTATCAAACCATCACTGTTTGTATTTAGGTGAAGAATAGGGGTAAGGAAGGAGGAGAGAAAGAATGATTGTTTCAGACTGAAATGTTTTATTAGTAAATAACCAAGAGATGAAGACTGGAGGTCTTTGCACCTACTATTGACCTTCTTATTCAGCAAAGACTTTGCGAGCATTGAGGGCTGTCATTTAACATGCTTTGTTCTTCTCTCTCATCCTGTACTGTTTCTGCCTCCACCAGTGAACATTCAGTCTCTCATGAAGATGTATTTTCTCTGGCTTTGATTTCTGCTTAATCATGCCCTCTTACTCATATTTATTAATATATTGTAACCACCCTCCAAACTTGGTGACATAAACAATCACCATTCATTATTTTTCATGATTCTTTGGCCTGACTGGATCCTGATGTTTGTGATTCTTCTGTTGCACATGGTCTTGCTGAGGCTGCCCTCAGCTGGGTTATGTTGTGAGATCTAAGAAGTTTTAACTCACATATTTGTATCAAGGCAGGTGATGAAAAATCTGCCTGCAATGCAGCAGACTTAGGTTTGATCACTGAGTCTGAAAGATCCCCTGGAGAAAAACTGACTAGTCACTCCAGTATTCTTGCTTGGAGAATTCCATGGACAGAGGAGCCTTGTGGGTTATAGGTGCAAATAATTAGATATAACTGAGCTACTAACTCTCACTTTCACTTTTTTCACACTTCTGTAGGGTCTTTTCTACCGATGTAGTGTGGGCTTCCTCACACCATGGCATCTCTGAGTACTCAGACTGGGCAAATTACTTGAAGAGCCAAAGCAGAGGCTTCCAGGCTTCCTCCCATTTTAGTTATCAAAGAGTCATGAGGCAAATCTGGAAACAAGAAGAAAGAAGGAAATAGATTGCATTTCCTAATGGGTAATAGATATGCATATTTAAAGGAAGGAAGGGTTGATGATGCCCCACCTTTGGAGATTCCAACATATTCACAGCTCCTACCTACTGACTCTATTTCAGTCATTTTCCTGACTAAGCTTTTAATTTCTGCCAATTAATTAATAAGCCTAATATCTCTGATTCAAATTTCTCAGTGAAATAGCTATTCAGATGATTATCATTGCCCTTTGGTGCAATAAACTTTCAATGAAAAGCTTTTCATAGATCACTGATCAGTTTGTATAACTAGTGATTCATTAATTTGATGTTGGTTTTTCAACCAACTAACTGTAGGCACCAAGGACAAGAACAGGTGTTATAGTGAAAGGCAAACATGGCCTGCTTCATCAGAGCAGGGTAGGTGGGAGTCATCATAACCTTTAGGAAGATGTTGTGACTCAGAAGGATGCACTTTGATTCATCTGCCTTATGCAAGATGCCTCTTAACTAATGAATCTTATGAGGCATTGACTATATAGTTAACTGGCCTTTTAATTTTCTCTCTTTAACAGTGTTTCTTGCTTATCTGAAGCCCTTCTACTTTTGAAGTGTGATAAGAGCAGTCCATCACACAAATATCAAGACTGAATTAGAAGATTAATCAACCTCTAAAGAATTCATGGACTTCTTCAAACACAAAGGTCTCTTTCAAATATCTTTAAGTTATGTAATTCATATAATGAAGACATCTCTTTACTGTAGACCTCTCCACAAACTTCCTTCTCCCAGAGACCTCTTTTGATTGCTTTACATTGTAGTTGCAAAATTTTGAGTTTTCTTCATTTTTGTCTTATTATGGAAAACTTAATAATAAATACATCCAAACATAAATGTGATGTAATTTCTTACTATATAATGCCCAGAAAGAATAATATCTGATAAATGAGAAACAATAGATTGACAGAAGCTTCATATCCCAAAAGATTGAGATTTTATACCAAATGACTGGAATCATTTGCAGAGTTAGCTAATTTCTATTGAAAGAATGAATTCATCTATTTTTCTTCTGCTTTTCTTTTTTAATTGGAGAATAATTATTTTACAATACTGCGGTCTGTCTCTTCTTTTAAAAAGATGAAAATACTGTATATAGGTTTCTGCATACTCACCCTGTGCACTGTCAAACCAATGCTTCTAAGTTGATAGTTCAATTCAGTCACTCAGTCGTGTCCAACTCTTTGTGACCCAGGAATCACAACACGCCAGGCCTCCCTGTCCAACACCAATGCTCTGAGTCATACCAAATGACTGGAATCATTTGCAGAGTTAGCTAATTTCTATTGAAAGAATGAATTCATCTATTTTTCTTCTGCTTTTCTTTTTTAATTGGAGAATAATTATTTTACAATACTGCGGTCTGTCTCTTCTTTTAAAAAGATGAAAATACTGTATATAGGTTTCTGTATACTCACCCTGTGCACTGTCAAACCAATGCTTCTAAGTTGATAGTTCAATTCAGTCACTCAGTCGTGTCCAACTCTTTGTGACCCAGGAATCACAACACGCCAGGCCTCCCTGTCCAACACCAATGCTCTGAGTCAACTCAAACTCATGTCCATTTAGTTGGTGATGCCATTCAACCATCTCAGCCTCTGTTGTCCCCTTCTCCTCCTTTCCTCAATCTTTCCCAGCATCAGGGTCTTCTCAAATGTGTCAGCTCTTTGCATCAGGTGGCCAAAGTACTGGAGCTTCAGCTTAAACATCAATCCTACCAATTAACACCCAGGACTGATGTCATTTAGGATGAACTGGTTGGCTCTCCTTGCAGTCCAAGGGACTCTCAAGAGTCTTCTCCACACCACAGTTCAAAAGCATTAATTCTTTGGTGCTCAGCTTTCTTTATAGTCGAATTTTCACGTCTATACATGACTACTAGAGAAACCATAGCCTTGAGTAGGTGGACCTTTGTTGACAAAGTCTCTGCTTTTTAATATGCCATCTAAGTTGGTCATAACTTTCCTTCCAAGGAGTAAATGTCTTTTAATTTAATGGTTGCAATCACCATCTGCAGTGATTTTGGAGCCCCAAAAATAAAGTCAGACACTGTTTCCACTTTTCCCCCATCTATTTCTCATGAAGTGATGGGATCAGATGCCATGATCTTTGTTTTCTGAATGTTGAGCTTTAAGCCAGCTTTTTCACTCTTCTCTTTCACTTTCACCAAGACGCTTTTTAGTTCCTCTTCACTTTCTACCATAAGAGTGGTGTCACCTGCATATCTGAGGTTACTGATATTTCTCCTGACAATTTTGATTCCAGCCTGTGCTTCTTCCAACCCAGCATTCCTCATGATGTACTCTCCGTAGAAGTTAAATAAACGGAGTGACAACATACAGCCTTGATGTACTCCTTTTCCTATTTGGAACGAGTCTGTTGTTCCATGTCCAGTTCTAACTGTTGCTTCCTAACCTGCATATGGGTTTCTCAATAGGCAGGTCAGGAGGTCAAGTATTCTCATCTCTTTCTGAATTTTCCATAGTTTCTTGTGATCCACACAGTCAAAGGATTTGGCATAGTCAATCAAGCAGAAATAGATGTTTTTCTGGAACTCTCTTGCTTTTTCGATGATCCAACAGATGTTAGCGATTTGAACTCTGGTTCCTCTGCCTTTCCTAAAACTAGCTTGAACATCTGGAAGTTCATGGTTCACGTATTGCTGAAGCCTGGCTTGGAGAATTTTGAGCATTACTTTACTAGCGTGTGAGATGAGTACAATTGTGCGGTAGTTTGAGCATTCTTTGGCATTGCCTTTCTTTGGGATTGGAATGCAAACTGACTGTTTCCAGTTCTGTGGCCATTGCTGAGTTTTCCAAATTTTCTGGCATATTAAGTGAAGCACTTTCACAGCAGCATCTTTTAGGATTTGAAATAGCTCAACTGAAATTTCACCTCCCCTAGCTTTGTTCATAGTGATGCTTTCTAAGGCCCACTTGACTTTGCATTCCAGGATGTCTGTCTCTAGGAGAGTAATCACACCATTGTGATTATCTTGGTTATGAAGATCTTTTTCGTACAGTTCTGCTGCGTATTTTTGCCACCTCTTCTTAATATCTTCTGCTTCTGTTAGATCCCTACCATTTCTGTCCTTTATTGAGCCCATTTAAAGACGTTTACTCCTTGGAAGGAAAGTTATGACCAACCTAGACAGCATATTAAAAGCAGAGACATTATGTTATTAACAAAGATCCATCTAGTCAAGGTTATGATTTTTCCAATGGTCATGTATGAATGTGAGAAATCGACTATAAAGAAAACTGAGCACTGAAGAATTGATGCTTTTGAACTGTGGTGTGGAGAAGACTCTTGAGAGTCCCTTGGACTGCAAGGAGATCTAACTGTTCCATCCTAAATGAGATCAGTCATGAGTGTTCATTGGGAGGACTGATGTTGAAGCTGAAACTCCAGTGGCCACCTGATGCAAAGAGCTGACTCATTTGAGAAGACCCTGATGCTGGTAAAGATTGAGGGCAGGAGGAGAAGGAGACAACAGAGGATGAGATGGTTGGATGGCATCACCGACTCAATGCACATGGGTTTGGGTGACCTCCAGAAGTTCATGATGGACAAAGAGGCCTGGTGCTGTGGTTCATGGATTCACAAAGAGTCGGACACGAATGAGCGACTGAACTGAACTGAACTTGCATGAAATGTTCCTTTATCTATAATTTTCTTGATGAGATCTCTACTCTTTCCCATTCTATTGTTTTCTTCTATTTCTTTACATTGATCAGCATTGATTGCTAAGGAAGACTTTCTTATCTCTCCTTGCTATTCTTTGGAATTATGCATTCAGATGGTATATCTTTCCTTTTCTCCTTTGCTTTTCAGTTCTCTTCTTTTCACAGCTATTTGTAAGGTCTCCTCAGACAGCCCTTTTGCTTTTTTGCATTTTTTTTTCCCATGGGGATGGTCTTGATCCCTGTCTCCTGTACAATGTCATGAACTTCTGTCCATAGTTCATCAAGTACTCTATCAGATCTAGGCCCTTAAATCTATTTCTCACTTCTACTGCATAATCATAAGGGATTTGATTTAGTTCATACCTGAATGGTCTAGTGTTTTTCTCCACTTTGTTCAATATCACTCTGAATTTGGCAATAAGGAGTTCATGACCTGAGCCACAGTCCGCTCCCAGTCTTGTTTTTGCTGACTGTATACGGCTTCTCCATCTATGCCTGCAAAGAATATAATCAATCTGATTTTGGTGTCAACCATCTGGTGATGTGTATGTGTAGAGTCTTCTCTTGTGTTGTTGGAGACAGTGTTTGCTATGAGCATTGCCTTCTCTTGGCAGAATTCTATTAGCCTTTGCCCTGCTTCATTCTGTACTCCAAGGCCAAATTTGCCTGTTATTCCAGATATTTCTTGGCTTCCTACTTTTGAATTCCAGTCCCTTATAATTAAAAGGACATCTTTTTTAGAGGTGTTAGTTCTAGAAGGTCTTGTAGGTCTTCATAGAAGTGTTCAACTTCAGCTTTTTCAGCATTACTAGTTGGGGCATAGACTTGGATTACCATGAGATTGAATGTTTGCCTTGGAAATGAACAGAGATCATTCTATTGTTTTTGAGATTGTATCCAAGTACTGTATTTCAGACACTTTTGTTGACTTTAATGGATACTCCATTTCTTCTAAGGGATTCCTGCTCACAGTAGTAGCTATAATGGTCATCTGAGCTAAATTCACCCATTACAAACCATGTTAGTTCCCTGATTCCTGTCAATATTTACTCTTGTGATCTCTTATTTGACCACTTACAATTTGCCTTAATTCATGGACCTAAAGTTCCAGGTGCCTATGCAATATTGCTCTTTACAGCATCGAAATTTGCTTCTATCACCAGTCCCATCCACAACTGGGTGTCGTTTTTGCTTTGCTTCCATCCTTTCATTCTTTTTGGAGTTATTTCTCCACTGATCTCCAGTGAGCACCTACTGACCCAGGAAGTTCATCTTTCAGTGTCCTATCTTTTTGCCTTTTCATACTGTTCATGGGGTTCTCAAGGTAAGAATAATGAAGTGGTTTGCCATTCCCTTCTCTAGTGGGCCACTTACTGTCAGACCTCTCCACCATGACCCATCCATCTTGGGTGGCCCCACATGGCATGGCTTAGTTTCATTGAGTTAGACAAGGCTGTAATCTATGTGATCAGATTGGCTAGTTGGCTGTGATTATGGTTTCAGTCTGTCTGCCCACTGATGCCCTCTCTCAGTGCCTACCGTCTTATGTGGGTTGATAATATATGGCTTAAAAGAGTTTTCATTTACTTCATTGATTATTTATTCCATTTCTATCACTTATTTGTAGCTTTCTGAATATTTGAGATATCCTCCCTCATGAAGCTCAGAAAAGCAGGAAAAACAAAGATAAATTAAAACTTTTTGTGAGATACAATTAGACCACTAAGGAAAAAATACTCATTTTACTGGAAAGGGAAAAGCAGAAAAGTCTTCATGGGAAAAAGTGAATTGAAATCTGAAGTTGTATTTTTTTATGAAAGTCTTGATTGCTGTCAGCAATTCATATTGGGTTTCTTTTCTATTGAATTCACTCACTTGGGTGTTTTATAAGATATGATCCACTGAGATATTTTCTCTGACTCATGAGGTTATTTAAAGTATATTTTTTTATATAGATCTCAAGCCTGATTTCACTCTGGTTAGAGAAAATACTCTGTATGATTTCAGTCATTTGTTACTGATCAGCATATGATCACCTTTTTAAAATGATCATGGTAGTTTTCAAAGAACATAATATTCTGTAATTGGGTGCAGTGTTTCATACATATGCAGTGAATTAAGGCCATTAAAACTGTCTATATATTCATTAATTATTTTGCTTATTTTATTAGTTACTGAGAAAATTATATTGAAATATCTCCACTTGTGTTTAAGTGCCACCCTACTATTTCTTCTCATAATTACTTCTACATCTGTAATAGATCTCAAGCCTGATTTCACTCTGGTTAGAGAAAATACTCTGTATGATTTCAGTCATTTGTTACTGATCAGCATATGATCACCTTTTTAAAATGATCATGGTAGTTTTCAAAGAACATAATATTCTGTAATTGGGTGCAGTGTTTCATACATATGCAGTGAATTAAGGCCATTAAAACTGTCTATATATTCATTAATTATTTTGCTTATTTTATTAGTTACTGAGAAAATTATATTGAAATATCTCCACTTGTGTTTAAGTGCCACCCTACTATTTCTTCTCATAATTACTTCTACATTTCATATATGTAAGTGCATATATTTGGCTTCACTTTAGTTGTGGGATCTTTAGTCATGGCATCAAGGATCCAGTTATGCCACCAGAAATCAAACCTAGTCTCCCTGTACTGGGAGAATGGAGTCCTAACCACTGAACTACCAAGGAAGTTTCCTCTACATTTTCTTTATTTGCATTATTGGAGAAGTTTATACCAGTATATCCACTTTGGGAATCAGTTTGACATTATTCATAATAGATGACTGCTTGCATGCTCTATGACTTAGTCATTCCAGACTTTGATATATTTAAAGAAGAAATATTAAAATTTTTTAAAAAGATAATTTAGAACAGCAGTATTCATAACACCCAAACTTGAGATAATACAGGTGTCAGTCCATAATGGAATGAGTAAATGAATTGTGGTATATTCTTCTATCAACAGAATATCCTAAAGCAATGAAAATAACAATTGATATATAAATTTAATAGCATACATAAATATCAGAGACAAGATTGAAGCAAAGAACACAAATACAAAATAATGCATACTATATGACTCTATAAAACACTAAAGAATCATAACTTTAGAGTGATGGGTAGAAATTGAGAGGGAATGGGTGTGAGGTGGCCATTTGAGAGATCTAAGTGATCATTTAATTTATTAAATTGATGATTATAAAAAGGGCATTGCCTTCTGATAACTTTTGAATGGAACATTTATGTGTTGTGCACTTTTCTGTCTATTTGATATATCAATTTAAAATATCTATAAAAACCAAGGGAATGGCCAACTTGGCAGAGCATGAAGACCTTGAGCTCACTTTCTCCCACAGGCACTCCAAAATTACAACCATGCGTAGAGATATTATTTTATGAGGAAAATCAAAAGACTAGAAGAAAATATCTTCAACAACTAAAGATTAAAAAGAAGGAACCACAATAAGATGGGTAGGAAGAGCAAAAATGTTACACAGTTAAGACCAGGAGGGTGATTCACCAATAGGAGGATCCTTACAATTGCAGAGCTTCTTGCCTAAGAGTGATTGGCCCAAACCCAATATCAGGTTCCCTAGCCCAGAGATCCTGGACAAGGAAAATGAGCCCCCAGAACATGTAGCTTTGAAGACCAACAAGGATTACTCTCAGAGGAGCTAAAGAGCTATAGAACATAGACTCCACCCTCAAAGAGCACACACAAAATCTTCAGGACCCAGGGCAGAGTGGTAGTTTCAAAGGAGCCTGGGTTAGATACATCTGCTGATCTGGAAGAACCTCTTAGAGGAGCAGAAGGCAGCTGGGGCTCACCCTGGGAACATAGACATTAGCCATAGCCTTTGGGAAAGTGGATCTACCACGTGGGCTCTGATGCTGGTAGGTGCCCCTGTAGACTCCTCCTTCAAAAATTTTATCTCTGGAGCCTGGACCCACCCACCTGCTTCTCAGCATCAGTACTGAGACACCTAAGCCCAAGAAACTTGCCTGGCATAGACACAGCCCCATCCACTAGAAAGACTACTGCCTTAAAGGCCTCTGAGCCCACAGTCACCCCAGGACCTTTGTATTCTTTAATAATAGGGACATTAAAATTTATGAAACTCAAAAAAGAAATGGTAACACCAAATAATATATATTAGTGCTCTCCAAAGTTTTCATCACATAAATATTCTGTACATGTGTCCTTCATATATTGAGGCTGTGGGGTCCATAAATCCTACACACAGTAGTGCTAGTTCACAATATAAAGTGTATATTATATACAAAAATAGAAAGTTATAAAGTTTTATATGAACAGAAATTTTATCATTTTCTTTCAGTACCTCAGTAGATCAGCTTGAGATGATCTCTTGAGAGTAGACTGTGAATTTTACCTGAAATAGACCACTTCTCTGTTACTGAAGAGTACAGAAGAGTTGATGGTAATGTACTATCATTCAGAATATTGACCTAGCCTGTGTTTTTCATCCTTAAGAAAAAGATTTTCATGACTTTTAGAAATTAAGAGCAAGACCTTCATGTAAGAACTGATGTTGACATAACTCAGAGAAAGACAGCTTGAGTCTTCGACATCCAGTCATTTACATTCTGGGAAGCTTTTCCTCCTTTGTGCTTACTTTTTGGTGGAGAATTCATGGAGGAATTGAATTGAATCTTGAGACAATTGTTAAATTGTTAAAGGAACAATCTCCATAATTGATATCTCTCAGGTAATAGAAATTTGATGTGATAAGAGGAATTTTGAGTGATTTAAATTTATTTCTTTACCTGGATCATAATCATAATTAAAAAGGGATTTGCTTTATGTTAATTCATTTAGTGGGATATTTGTGTTTCATACACTTGCCTATATATTTGAATATCAAAAGAGGAATTAAGAATGAAAAAGTCTTATTGTATGGCACTATATTCATTCAGGGAACTATATTAAATATTCTGTAACAAGCCAAAATGGAAAACATTATACTCAGATGTATTCTGAATCACTTTGCTGTATACCAGAAACTAGCACAACACTTGAAATTCACTATAATTCAATAAAAATAAGTATTTTTAAAAAAAGAATGGAAATATTTACAATAACTCAAGTCATAGCCTCTAGGGAGTATCTCTATTAATAATTTTATTGAAAAAAATAAATAAAATAAAACAACAAAAACAAATTTCCATGTTATTTTCCTAAAAAAACCAGCAGACATGAAAATTATTTCTTGAAGAGTTGAATATAGAGCAAATAAGCAAGTTTACAATTTAGGATTTCTGTTTAACAAACACAAGCAGGAGGCTCAATCATGGTCAGTTCAGTTCAGTTGCTCATTCGTGTCCGACTCTTTGTGACCCCATGAGTTGCAGCACGCCAGGCCTCTCTGTCCATCACCAACTCCCAGAGTCCACTCAGACTCATGTCCGAGACAGCCATGCCATCCAGCTATCTTATCCTCGATTATCCCCTTCTTCTGCCTCCAATCCCTCCAAGCATCTAAGACTTTTCCAATGAGTCAACTCTTCACATGAGGTGGCCAAAGTACTTGATTATATTCTCTTCAGCAAAAGATGGAGAAGCTCTATACAGTCAACAAAAACAAGACCAGGAGCTGACTGTGGCTTAGATCATGAACTCCTTACTACCAAATTCAGACTGAGATTAAAGAAAGCAGGGAAAACTGCTAGACCATTCAGGTATGACCTAAATCAAATCCCTCATGATTATACAGTGGAAGTGAGAAATAGATATAAGGGCATCAATCTGATAGATAGAATGTCTGATGAACTATGGAATGAGGTTCATGACATTGGACAGGAGACAGGGATCAAGACCATCCCCATGGAAAAGAAATGCAAAAAAAGCAAAATGGCTGTCTGGAGAGGCCTTACAAATAGCTGTGAAAAGAAGATAAGTGAAAAGCAAAGGAGAAAAGGAAAGATATAAGCATCTGAATGCAGAGTTCCAAAGAATAGCAAGAAAAGATAAGAAAGCCTTCTTCAGCAATCAGTGCAAAGAAATAAAGGAAAAGAACAGAATGGGAAAGACTAGAAATCTCTTCAAGAAAGTCAGAGATATCAAGGGAATATTTCATGCAAAGATGGGCTCCATAAAGGACCAAAATTATCTGGACCTAACAGAAGCAGAAGATATTAAGAAGAGATGGCAAGAATACACAGAAGAACTATACAAAAAAGACCTACATGACCCAGATAATCATGATGGTGTGATCACTCATCTAGAACCAGACATCTTGGAATGTGAAGTCAAGTGGGCCTTAGAAAGCATCACTACGAACAAAGCTAGTGGAGCTGATAGAATTCCAGTTGAGTTATTTCAAATCCTGAAAAATGATGCTGTGAAAGTGCTGCACTCAATATGCCAGCACATTTGGAAAACTCAGCAGTGGCAACAGGACTGGAAAAGATCCGTTTTCATTCCAATCCCAAAGAAAGGCAATGCCAAAGAATGCTCAAACTACTGCACAATTGCACTCATCTCACATACTAGTAAAGTAATGCTCAAAATTCTCTGAGCCAGGCTTAAGCAATACGTGAACCATGAACTTCCTAATGTTCAAGCTGGTTTTAGAAAAGACAGAGGAACTGGAGATCAAATTGTCAACATCCACTGAATCATGAAAAAAGCAAGAGAGTTCCAGAAAAGCATATATTTCTGTTTTATTTACTATGCCAAAGCCTTCAACTGTGTAGATCACAATAAACTGAGGAAAATTCTGAAAGAAATGGGAATACCAGACCACCTAACCTGCCTCATGAGAAATCTGTATGCAGGTCAGGAAGCAATAGTTAGAACTGGACATGGAACAGACTGGTTCCAAATAGGAAAAGGAGTCCATCAAGGCTGTATATTGTCACCCTGTTTATTTAACTTCTATGCAGAGTACATCATGATAAATGCTGGATTGGAAGAAACACAAGCTGGAATCAAGATTGCCGGGAGAAATATCAATAATCTCAGATATGCAGATGACACGACTGTTATGACAGAAAGTGAAGAGCAACTAAAAAGCTTCTTGATGAAAGTGAAAGATGAGAGGGAAAAAGTTAGCTTAAAGCTCAACATTCAGAAAACAAAGACCATGGCATCTGGTCCCATCAGTCCATGGGAAATAGATGGGGAAACAGTGGAAACAGTGTCAGACTTTTTTTGGGTGGGGCTCCGAAATCACTGCAGATGGTGATTGCAGCCATGAAATTAAAAGATGCTTACTCCTTGGAAGAAAAGTTATGAGCCACCTAGATAGCATATTCAAAAGCAGAGACATTAATTGCCGGCTAAGGTCCATCTAGTGAAGGCTATGGTTTTTCCAAGAGTCATGTATGGATGTGAGAGTTGGACTGTGAAGAAGGCTGAGCACCGAAGAATTGATGCTTTTGAACTGTGGTGTTGGTGAAGACTCATGAGAGTCCCTTGGACTGCAAGAAGATCCAACTAGTCCATTCTGTAGATCAACCCTGGGATTTCTTTGGAAGGAATAATGCTAAAACTGAAATATAAATATTCTTCTCAGAGAATGTGTAAGAGGCTAAATGAATCTCTTGAAGTGTTTGCCATCTCTGTATCACTGGAGGCTGAATTATGCATGAATTGATGATAACTGAAATTAAGACTTCACCAGCATGTTCAGTGAGAAGAAGGAAAATACAGATTACAGATCTATTTTTACTTAAAAGACACATTTACATTTCAATAAAGAGTATATGCATCAGAAAGATGAAAAAAGTACCCCATTGTTTGTTTCAGTTATGATATACAGAGTATTGATGCCACTGTTACAAGTCACTCACATCCTTACAGCCAGAAAAAAGCTGAACAAACTGAAAACCAATGCCTATTTTTGGACCAAGAGAAGAAAAAAATTTTAGTACCAAGTGCCTTCTTGTAATCAGGAGAGATGAGTGAATCCAGAGAATCACAGCTGAGATATTTCTTCCTGGAGTAGAAGATGTTGGAGCTATAAATTGGGGGAAACTCTTAAATGGTTCAGTCCAGTTCAGTTCAGTCGCTCAGTCATGCTCGACTCTTCCCGACCCCATGAATTGCAGCACGCCAGGCCTCCCTGTCCATCACCATCTCCTGGCGTTCACTCAGACTCACGTTCATCCAGTCAGTGATGCCATCCAGCCATCTCATCCTCTATCATCCTCTTCTCCTCCTGCCCCCAATCCTTCCCAGCATCAGAGTCTTTTCCAATGACTCAATTCTTCGCATAAGGTGGCCAGAGTACTCAAGTTTCAGCTTTAGTATCATCCCTTCTAAAGAAATCCCGGGGCTGATCCCCTTCAGAATGGACTGGTTGGATCTTCTTGCAGTCCAAGGGACTCTCAAGAGACTTCTCCAACACCACAGTTCAAAAGCATCAATTCTTCAGCACTCGACCTTCTTCACAGTCCAACTCTCACATCCATACATGATCACAGGAAAAACCATAGCCTTGACTAGACGGAACTTAGTCGGCAAAGTAAAATCTCAGCTTTTGAACATACTATTTAGGTTGGTCATAACTTTTCTTCCAAGGACTAAGTGTCTTTTAAATTCATGGCTGCAGTCACCATCTGCAGTGATTTTGGTTCCCTAAAAAATAAAGTCTGACACTGTCTCCATTGTTTCTCCATCTATTTCACATGAAGTGATGATCGGATGCCATGATCTTTGTTTTCTGAATGTTGAGCTTTAAACCAACTTTTTTACTTTCCTCTTTCACTTTCCTCAAGAGGCTGTTTAGTTCTTCTTCACTTTCTGCCATAAGGGTGGTATCATCTGCATATCTGAGGTTATTGATATTTCTCCCGGCAAATTTGATTCCAGCTTGTGTTTCTCCTAGTCCAGCATTTCTTATGATGTACTCTGCATATAACTTAAATAAACAGGGTGACAGTGTACAGCCTTGACACACTCCTTTTCCTATTTGGAACCAGTCTGTTGTTCCATGTCCAGTTCTAACTGTTGCTTCCTGACCTGCATACAGATTTCACACAATGCCAGAGATAGTGTGTGAACTAACATGAGAAACTCTTGTAGGCCTTAGTTCTTCGGTGCTTCTAACAGTCGTGTGGCTTTTACCTACAGTAATCCTACCAGGTTCTGATAGCATTGATCAAGAAACATTCATTGATGTCTCTCACTAAGGGTGGAAAAGGGTAACAATTGTGAAATTTTCCCAGAGTGGTCCATATGATAAGAGCCTATACTCTGAGTGGAAAGACTTTTACCAGAGTTTTATTCCAGCTGATAGAAAGTTATTCTGCCTACTCTAGTCCTTTCTAGCTTTTTGTCTCATAACTGGACATGAAATAACAGACTGGTTTCAAAAGGAAAAAGAGCATGTTAAGGCTGTATATTGTCACCGTGCTTATTTAACTTATATGCAGAGTACATCATAAGAAACAGTGGACTGGAAGAAACACAAGTTGGAATCAAGATTGCCGGGAGAAATATTAATAACCTCAGATATGCAGATGACACAACCCTTAGGGCAGAAAGTGAAGAGGTACTAAAAAGCCTCTTGATGAAAGTGAAAGCAGAGAGTAAAAATGTTGGCTTAAATCTCAACATTTAGAAAACGAAGATCATGGCATCTGGTCCCATCACTTCATGGGAAATAGATGGGAAAACAGTGGAAACTGTGTCAGACTTTATTTTGGGGGGCTCCAAAATCACTGCAGATGATGATTGCAGCCATGAAATTAAAAGATGCTTACTCCTTGGAAGAAAAGTTATGAGCAACCTAGATAGCATAATCAAAAGCAGAGATATTACTTTGCTGACTAAGATCCATCTAGTCATGGCTATAGTTTTTCCTGTGGTCATGTACGGATGTGAGAATGGACTGTGAAGAAGGCTGAGCACCGAAGAATTGATGCTTTTGAACTGTGGTGTTAGAAAAGACTCTTGAGAGTCCCTTGGACTGCAAGAAGATCCAACCAGTCCATTCTGAAGGAGATCAGCCCTGGGATTTCTTTGGAAGGAATGATGCTAAAGCTGAAACTCCAGTACTCTGGCCACCTCATGCGAAGAGTTGAGTCATTGGAAAAGACTCTGATGCTGGGAAGGACAAGGGGCAGGAGGAGAAGGGGATGATAGAGGATGAGATGGTTGAATGGCATTACTGACTCGATGGACATGAGTCTGAGTGAACTCCAGGTGTGGTGCTGGACAGGGAGGCCTTGCATGCTGCGATTCATGGAGTCACAAAGTGTTGGACATGACTAAGTGACTGAACGGAACTGAACTGAAATGAAGGTACAATAACTGTGCAAGAAAAACATTGTGTCAAGTCCGCAGCCCATAGACACAGGAGGAAGGGTAGGGGAGAGAAGGGAAAGAAGACATAAATATTATGTGATAAAAAACTTAACATCTTAGACTATGAAATTTAAGTCTAATATGATTTTAATGCTTTTGGCAGATCACAGAAAAACTTACTAGTGAATTATTTATGAAACAAACTTCATCCCTCTTTTTAAATATTGACAGAATTTTCCCTATTCAGTCTTTTAGAAACTCTTTGATCCATACATTAATGCTAAAGACCAATGGTTCAGTTCAGTTCAGTCTCTCAGTAGTGTCCGACTCTTTGTGATCCCATGTACCGTAGAATGCCAGGCCTCCCTGTCCATCACCAACACCCGCAGTTCATCCAAACTCATGTCCATTGAATCAGTGATGCCATCCAACCATCTCATCCTCTGTCATTCCCTTCTCCTCCTGCCTCCAATCTTTCCCAGCATCAGGGTCTTTTCAAATGAATCAGCTCTTTCCATCAGGTGGCCAAAGTATTGGAGTTTCAGCTTCAATATCAGTCCTCCCAATGAACACCCAGGACTCATCTCCTTTAGTATGGACTGTTTGGATCTTTGCATTCCAAGGGACTCTCAAGACTCTTCTCCAACACCACACTTCAAAACTATCAATTCTTTGGTGCTCAACTTTCTTTACAATCCAACTCTCATATCTGTACACGACCACAGGAAAAGCCATAGCCTTGACTAGATGGACCTTTGTGGACAAAGTAATGTCTCTGCTGTTTAATATGCTGTCCAGGTTGGCCATAACTTTCATCCCAAGGAGTAAGTGTCTTTTAATTTCATGGTTGCAGTCTTCATATGCAGCGATTTTGGAGCCCCCCAAAATAAAGTCAGCCACTGTTTCCCCATCTATTTGCCATGAAGTGATGAGATCAGATGTCATGATCTTCATTTTCTGAATGTTGAGCTTGAAGCCAACTTTTTCACTCTCCTCTTTCACTTTCATCAAGAGGCTCTTTAGTTCTTCTTTAATTTCTGCTGTAACGGTGGCATCATCTGTACATCTGAGGTTATTATATTTCTCCCATCAACCTTTATGTCATTTAGAAATTCTCTTGAGATACTGTTGTGTTATTTAGATGAGTCAGAAAGTTTGAATGCATGTAAGGAAAGTTGGTGTACTCTTACAAGCATTTTCCCTTTCATGAGTTTATTAACTCCATTTTTATAAATGTTCAGTCTATGATATTCTGTCCAAAGAGTTTTCTTTTTTGACAGAGAAATAAAGCAGTGAAGGAGTTTGAGAGCTTTGTTGCACCAACATAGCCTCTTTTAATGTTTTTGTTTATTTATTTCTATAAATATACTTAAAAGGTAATTTTTCTGCATAAGTATGCATGTATGTGTATGCCTATCTTTATATATGAATATTTTATTCTGAAGTATTATGTTACCTTGGACATATATGACTTGGAAATTTTTTAATGTATTTAATGAATACATGTCATGCACCTGTATTAGCATTGCCTATTCTATAATCAGAGAAGCAAATGGCAACCTACTCCAGTATTCTTGCCTAGAACTCCTGTGGATAGAGAATGGCAGGTTGCAGTCCGAGAAGCCACAAAGATTTGGACACAGCTGAGAGACTGAGCACACATTCTACAGAAGTGTCATTTTACCTCTTACCTAGTAAGTTATTTTGAAGTCAAATCATAGTGTCAAAATTAGATATATTTCACCAATAATGCAGAAGGCATATAATTTTGTATTCACAATCTTTTAATGAATCTAAAAAAGTCTAGATTTTCCTCCAGCATCGCAAAGCGTTGAAGTTACACATAAAGTTCTTGGCTTGTAGAGAAGAACCAAGTTTTAAGAAAACTCTTGAATGATTCCTGTAGAGTACAAAGTAGAAGGGTTAAATAAAATATAATGCTAATTTCTAGTCCTGATTGGCAGATAATAAAATTGAGACTTTAAGAGTTTATAGAAGCTCGAAGAGCTAAATAAGATCATGTAATTGTGTGTGTGTGTGTGTGTGTGTGTGTGTGTGTGTGTGTATGTGTTTACACAGCTGTATATAACCTTATTACCTTCATTTAGGCCCTGAGAGGTTCTGTAACTTCTTAAAGTACTCTGCACACACACACACACACACACACACACACACACACACACACATATGATGTATATAGATATGAATTTGAGTTATCACCCTACCACTGTGAATAGCAATCAACATATTGAAAATGATCCAGTGAGTATAAGAATGAAGGAGAAAGTATAATAAAATCAATAGTGGCTCTAAATGCAGGATCAGGAAGGGAGAAAATCTCCATTCTGATCACTCTACCCTCAGGGATTCAGATCTGACAGATCCCAGGGACCTGTGCTCGCTGATCCTCCATCATTATTCTGAGGTACAGTTGTGCTTATAAACGCAGTGGAAAGGGGAAGAAAGAGGAGAGATACCCCACTTTCTGATGTTTGATGTCAGTATTCCTATTCAACTCACCGTGAAGACCTGTGAGTCCTTAGGCAAATTAATCTCTTAAACCTTGCTTTCTTTGTCTGTAGAAAGGATTGGAAGGAATTCCTTAGAGGAATATTGTAAGGTATAGTGCCTTATATGTATAGACTGCTTTGCATGATATCTGGCTCATGTGAAGTATTAACTGAAAAAAATACAGAATCTCAGCTTTACAGATTCTGTAGGAAGATTATATTGGAAGTATAGGTGAGCAGGAAGGCTTCCCAGAGGAGGAAATATAGGAAACAAAACCTAAGGTACAATTTAATAGAAAGAGGTAGCACAAGGCTATGCTCAGAGAAAGCTGGGATCACAACAACCAAGTTATGACTCAGATTTCCTGCTCACAGGTGTGTCCTGCAAGCATCTCATTAATCCCACATGATGGGTGCTGGGAAAGAAATACAAGGAGGAATGCTGATCCAGCTCTCTCTCTCTCTTTCTCTTTCTCTTTCTCTCTCTCTCTCATATACACACACATAAATACACACACATCCACACAAGGAGAGGGAAAGTGTACTATGCAGTCTCTTTCCAGGCTAGGTCCTGATGGGGGCCATGGCGTCATGGTGCATGGGCTTCAGGGTCATGGCAACAATAATCAGAGAGTAGAGTTTCAAAAGTCACACATCATTAAGCGTAAAGGAAAAGGCAAAAGGGCAAAGTACAGCTACAAAGATATTGATGTGAGATGGTGGCTGCTGATGCTAGCAAAGCTGCTAGGGGCAAGCAAGGAAAGAGAGGTCCTGAGGAAATTCCACAGCCAGAAAGTAAATATGCATTTTCTCCAGTGGTAGAATCTGTAGCCCTTGATGCAAGTATACCTCTCAAAAGGGGATTTCTGAATCTGATCATTAGTAGCCAGTAACCTCAGCACTGGGCTTCCCTCATGGCTCAGAGGTAGAGACTCCACTGCAATGATGGAGTGAAATGAAGTGAAGTTGCTCAGTCGTGTCCGACTATTTGCGACCCCATGGACTGTACAGGCTCCTTGGTCCATGCGATTTTCCAGGCAAGAGTCCTGGTGTGGGTTGTCATTTCCTTCTCCAGGGGATCTTCCTGACCCAGGGATTCAACCTGGGTCTCCTGTATTGTAGGCAGATGCTTTACTATATGAGCTACCAAGGAAGCGATGCAGGTTCAATCCCTGGGTTGCGAAGATCTCTTGGAGCAGAAAATGGCAACCCACTCCGGTATTCTTGCCTGGGAAATCCCATGGACAGAGTTTTTGCAATAGCCCACGAGGTTGCAAAAAAGCCGACATGACTTAGCGACTAAACAACAACAATAACAAACCTCAGTGCTAGAGTATAGAATGACGGATATGGACAGCCGAACAGAGATCCACTGTCTCTCCCAGATGCCAGCTGGAATAATCACACATGCTAAGAGTCCTCTAGGGACCTCATTCACCTGGAAGCTCAGAGACTTAAACCATGTGAGTCAGTAGTTCAGGAGTGTCCTCCAGGGAGCAGCAGGATTTTTAGTATTCCACTGTCAGTCTGGAGAAATACTATAAATATGGAGGTGTCAACTCTTCTCTGTGGTTAGTTCAATATGTCACTGTCCTACAGCATTAGGGCACAAACTTTAGGTCCACAGTGGTGAAAACACTGAGAGCAATGCAGAAGAAATAGGGCATTCAGACAAGGAAAGCCAGATTAGAACTGAACAAAACATGTTTCATGCAAGATAACTCTCTGAATCATTCTCATAGAGGATAGACACAAAAACATTTAAGAACTTATATGTTTTTTCTTGTCCCCAAGTCTGAATGTTCCATCATAGTCTCATTGCCATTTCATGATAAAGTTATGACACCAAGATATGGGATCATTTATGAGGCTGCAGGAACATAGGACAAAATGGCTTAAAAATAAAATAAAATAATCGCTCATTTTGATTTAGTCTTCTCCTCTGCCCAGTAATGACTTTGGATGCCATCCTATTGACCTTCCCTGCTTTTGTTCCCATCCAAATCGATACAGTATGCAATGTCATAAATTTGCCTGGCTCTCTTTCAGCTCATTGCTGGACCAAACACTCCCCCTGAAAACTGGGTGATAATGAAGCTGTAGACGAGGTGGCCTCCTGTAATCAGCGATCATTACAGTGGGGCCTGACTTTAAAGTAAGTGATGAATAGGCAGTCAGATCCAATAGGGCTGGGGAGATATTGATCAAGAAGAGCCTTGTAAAGTTAAAAACTTGACGTGGAGTTCTACAGGCAATGAGCATTAGCTGCAAAAAGCAGGTTAAAAAAGTTTTCTCAATAAGGTTTGTTACCAGCTGGATCAGAGAGAATGCCAATAATTTACATGCATGGAATATGTTTCCTCATGGAAGTGGCCACCATCCAGTTGAAAAATACATGCTATAAGATCATATAATGCGCACATATAAATTTTAGAGAATAGATGTAAACATCTATTTACCTTCTGCTCGCTTAAGAAACAGAATATTTTCTGTATCTCCACCCTCTCTCTCCATGCCTGGTTTCCACTGAAGCCCCTTCACTCATTCTCAGATGTAACTCCAAGACATTTTTGTGATAATAATTTTCTTTATTTTCATTATATTATATCACTTGTCAATGGGTACATTAAGAATGTATTGAGGGATAAATTAGAAGCCCGTGATTAACATAATGCTGCATATAAAATAGCAGTCAATAAGGACCTACTGTATAGCATAGGCAATTTTACTAAATACTCTGTAATAACTATATGGGAAAGAATCTGGAAAGGAATGGATATATGTATATGTATAACTGATTTATTTTGCTGTATACCTGAAACTAACACAACATTGTAAATCAACTATAATAAATGTTTAAAAACAATATGTTGCTTTGTGTTGTGCTTTCTAATGCTTTATAAACAAGTGCAATGTTATTTGTCTTCTATGAGTTTTTTCTTTTGTTTCAAAATCTTATCTTTGAGATTCACTCACATTGTGCATGTGACCTTGGCTCACTCATACATATTTAAGTGTTTCACAGCAGTCCACTGTTGGAAAAACCATAATTCATGTGTTTTTTTTCCTACTGTTGAAAGATATTTGTAGGCATTGTATCTATTATTATTTAAAAGCTGTCACAAACTTGTTCCCATATCTTGTTCTGCTCACTATAACACATTTTAGAATCAGTTTATCAAGTTCTAAGAAAAAGTACTTTGGAAATTTGATTGTAATTCCACTCAATCAGAGTCAATTTAGAAGTGTAATTGTTATGATAGCATGAATTCCCATTTATTTATGCCTCCTTTAATGTATTTCAATATCATATTTTCTGCATAGATATTAAGCATAACATTTGGTAGATTATCTCAAGTAACGTTTTATGATTACTATAAATGGTGTCTGTATTCATTTTCTAAGGCTGCCATAACAAAGTGCAAAATATTGGGTGACTTTTTAAAAAACAGAAATTTATTCACTCACAGTTTTGGAGGCTAGAGGTCCAAATTCAAGCTGTCAGCAGTGCCATACTTCCTCTGAGATTCTGGGCTGAAATTTTGTGTGTCTCCCTTCCTTCTGTGGTGGCTGTGAACTGTTTGTAGTCCTTGACTTAAAGCTCCATGTCTCCATTCTCTGTGTTTATCATCATGTGAGGTTCTCCCTGTGCCTGTTCCTGTATTTCTTCTCTGCTTCTTATAAAGACAACAGTCATACTGGATTATAGTACATCCTAATAACCTCATCTTATTTGATTATATCAGTAAGGACCTTATGTCCAAACAATGTCATATACACAGTTACCAGGGATTAGGATTTCAACACTTCTTCTAAAGGGAGATAAAACTCACAACAGTGTCTTCATTCTTTTCTTGCATCTTTCTAATTGATTTCTCACTGATATAAATAATGCAAGTGACTTCTACACATCGATTTTAAACTTAGTTTACTATAATCCAAGAACACCCTCACCGACAGACTATGATAAGAAAATAGCCATTCTGAGTTGTTGCCTAAGCACTGAACTGTACAACAATCTTGCTTACACCCAGAATCTGGAGATTAAAATAAGGCCCAAGTTTAGGATACCAGGAATTAGAATTCCCAGTGTTGCAGTGAAAAGGAAAAAAAGAGGACTGAGTTTTTCTCTTTCCTTTTCTTGAGAACAAAAAAAATAAAGAGAGCAGTGAGCAGGCCTGAATATTCTTAATTGTTTGTTGTTGTTGTTGTTGTTTCACTTTAACTGCTCCTAACTCTGCATGTCTGTAACTAAGTTTGCTTTTCTGCCCTCTAATTCTACAGGAGCTACAACTCACATTTTCTCCTTTGACTCTGTGCTAAATACAATCCTTATCTGTTATTTACCTTACAACACCCTCTGAGCCATCGGGAAGCCCAAGAATACTGGAGTGGGCTGCCCTTCCCTTCTCCAGGAAACCTTCCTGACCCAGGAATCAAACCAAGGTCTCCTATGTTGCAGGCAGATTCTTTACCACCTGAGCTAGCAAAGCCCAGATACATATCAGAGCCACTGAACTGTCAGACTCAATTACTGGGTTACTGATGCCAGTTTATGACTGTGTTGGAAAAAATCCAAGAGGAAGAAACCAAGATCCTATCACCCTTGTTCTTTATCACCAACTCCTGACTGCAAGTCCTTGCCTTATATAAGCCCCTAGACTTCTCATGGGGTGGTGAGGGACACAATTTTTGAGGCATGAGTCTACTGTGTTCCCCTATCCACTGGCTGAGAATAAAAACTGGTTTTCCCTCCAAACTCTATTTTTCATTCTGCTTCGGTGGGCTGGGAAGGCCAAGATTTTGGTGGGCAACAGCAGCACAAGCTCCTACATTGCTTTTCCTGGGGCACTTTTAAAACTAACCACTTATAGTTGAGCCTTAACAAAGGTGGCACTGCCCCCCCCC
>SJYC01003247.1:0-12129 GCA_006408675.1 Madoqua kirkii | reverse complement strand
GGAATAACACTAGAAATTCCACAGCAGTAATGACACTAAGAAATGCTGCATGCAACTTCATGCTCATACATTTGACAGTTTAGGGTAAATGAATGAATTCCTTGAAAGACTTAATCAAGATGACAATCTGAATGGTCCTATAGCCATTAAGAAAAAGAATCAATAAGTTAAAAGCGCCAGAAAAAGAAATGTCAAATCATAAAGGGTTTCACTTGAAAACTCTACCAAACCTTAAAAAAAAATTGCACATAACCTCTTCTAGAAAAATAGTTGAACAAAATCTTTCCAATCCATGTCATGAAGCCAGCATTACCCTGATACCAAAAACCTAAAAAAGTGATACACAAAGGGAAATTATAGACCGACATCTCTAATGAACTTAAACCTCCAAAATTTTTACAAAGTATTAATAACTGAACCTGTCAATTTATGAAAGAATAATTACATCATAGAATTAAGTAGGCTTTTTTTTCCATGTATATAAGGCTTTAACATTTGATAGTCAATCAATGTAATCTTCCTATATCAACAAGTTAAGGAAGAAAAGTCATATCATCTTACAAGGGACACACAAAGCTATTTGACAGACTACAACTGCCATGAATGTTAAAAATTCCCAACAACTTAAGCATAGAAGAGAATCATCTCAACTTCATGATGAGCTTTCCAACTTGGTCCAGTTAGACTTATCTATACAATATTGTTTCCATTACTGCTACAATGTCTCCTTCTCTTCTTGGACATTGCTTAAAGGCCTTACTCAGAGCCTCTTCCAGGAAGCCTTCCATGACTGAAACAATTTTCATTTATTAGCCAGTTCAACATAAAAAGTAATGTATTATATGTGTTATGAAAGAGAATAATATTCGTTGTTACTACATGTCACATTAGCTTTCATCTATCAATGACACCAGAAGATACTCTTATTCTTTTAGATTCTTTTTCATATTCTTTTCCATTAGGGTTTTTTACACAATACTGAATATAGTTGTCTGTGCTATATAGTAGGAGCTTGTTTATTTATTCCATCTATAATGGAATGCTTGCAGATGCAAACAATTATAGAAGGAATGAACTATTGCCTGGAAAATCCCATGAACAGAAGAGCCTGGTGGGCTGCAGTCCATGGAGTCGCTAAGAGTCGGACACGACTGAGCGACTTCTTTCACTTTTCACTTTCATGCATTGGAGAAAGAAATGACAACCCACTCCGGTGTTCTCGCCTGGAGAATCCCAGGGATGGTGGAGCCTGGTGGGCTGTCATCTCTGGGGTCTCACAGGGTCGGGCACGACTGAAGGGACTTAGCAGCAGCAGTCTCAGATTGCCAATCCAATCCTCCACCAATTTCTTTGGCAACCATAAATCTGTTCTCCATATCTGTGAGTCTGGACACCAGAAGATTCTTAAGGACAGCCACAGAGCTTTCTAATTTAATAAACTGATTGTAAGTTCTGAGTAAACATAATTAAAGAAACAGGAAGAGAAAGTAAAGTAAGTTAAAAATAAGAGGGAGATTGAGAGAAAAAGAGCACTAGTGTGTGAGAAAATGCATGTTCTATTTTGCACAGCATTATTTTAGTAAATCAAATCATTTTCACAGGTTCATTTACCTCATACTTAAAATGGAGAGAAAAGTACTGGCCCTAATTATATTTAAAAGCTAGTGGGCTAAACCAGAAATGGGGACGGCTCTCAGAGAAGGGTACCTGGGAGGACATGAGAAGTCTCTCCTAGGCTGATGAGAAGCAATCACTACTATGGTGTCCAGATGTAGAAAGAGAGCACGGGGATGGGGGGTGAATAGGTGGAGGGAGTTGGGATAGAGTGCTTCCTCAAGAAGGGTGACTGTGGAGGTATAAACCACTTGGAGGAGCAGCAAATCTTTAGGTAGGAAGCTCTAGAAAAGAACTTCAGTGTGAGCGAATCACTTTATAAACAAAGTGAAAAAGGAGGTAGTGCTTGGAACATGTCCATAAAAGATAAGAAAAAACAGTCAGAGCACCCAGATCTGAGCAGGTTTTCCTGAGAAAGCATAGGATGTGTGAATCTTCAAAACTGACAAAGACTCTACTATAACTAGCGTAGGTTAAAAGAGAGAATGATTGATTCATGTAACTAAAAGGCTAAGGGCACAGCTGTTCCCAACCTTTATGGAGTTGATCTGGAAGATATCTCTGCTTCTTCCATTCTTGCTGGTCACATGTTCCCTTACTATAAACACATTTCTCCTTGTGGTGGTGAGTGTTGAGGGTACCTTAGGGTGGCTAGGGTTGGCTGGGAAATCATAAAAACCAAGCTTGCCTCATTTCATATTGAAAATATCTGTAGGAACTATCAGTCCTCTATCCCAGGGTCCCTATACAAACTCCAGAAAATAATTCTGATTAACTCAGCTTGATGGATATGTTCATTCCTGATATAAACTCTGTAGCTAAAGAAACAGGAGTGTTATATAGGAGAAAGGTCAAACATAGGTCATCTGCCCAAAAGTGGAGGAGGAATGAGACGGCAATATCAGTAGATCCATCAGAACAACATGAAGTAAAGGAGTTCCTCTAAACATTTTATTTTTATTGAAATCACAAGGAAACGAGGCAGAACAGAATAACAGTCTATTCCATAGGCACAGACTTCTAAATACAGTTTACTAAATAATTAGTAAATTGTTGCTTTGAACTATATGCACTCTAAGAATTCATGACAAACCTCTCTAAAAACTCTACTGCTGATGATGCTTCCTTACCACTAAAACACATTTCCTTTGGGTTCTAGGAAATGTACATGTGGCTTATGGTCCTCCTGCCCTTTCTCAGTTGTCCCTGAAGGTCTACTGCCCTTCTCTTCATCCTTTGTTTATGGATTGGTTTCCCCCAGGCTTCCAGTCTGTACTCTCTTCTAGACAGTCTCCATCACTGTTGCAGTTTCAGTTTTCACTTCCCACAACATGAATCCCAGAACTACACATTTCCTAATGTCCAACTGCTACTGAATATCTCTTGCAATTTATTTTACAGATATCTCAAATCTAGAATGTCTAATATCAAATTCACTACCTTCCCTTTTCAGCTTATCCTTCTTCATATATTCTATACCTCAGTTAATGGTACCCATTGTTCAAGCATAAGTTGCAAAATGGTTTTTCTCCTTCTGATCCCAAACAATGCACCAAGACAAAATCAGTATACCTCCTAAATGTTTCTTGAATCTTTCTTATTATCTCTAGTTTCACATCATATTCAGGTACTCTATATCACTCCCTATTGCTTAAAACTACTATTTATTGAGAATTCACTTTGCTTTATATCAACCCTAGAAATTATACTTTTGGGAGGAAGAAAATGACCAATTGCTTTCTTCTCTGTTCATTCTTTTTCTGCTCATCTGCAAGGCAAAAGTCGCAGCTAATATGATTTAGTTCTCAAAATACAACATTACTCTTAACAAGCATATGTAAGTATTTGGAGACATTTAGAAATAATTAGGGGAAGACTATTACTGAAAATTTGGGGCAAGGGCAAGAATGTTAAAAGTCCAACAATACACAAAATAGCCCCACTCAATAAAGGATTACCTCAAAAACATCTTTTAGTCTCTGTTGGGAAATCAATTTAGAATATAAATTTTGCTGTGTTTCTAAGCCAGAACTTGCTCATAAGATGTTTAAAAGAAACGTATTGATGTGTAGTTCTTCCTTCCACTTTTATAGCTGTGAGGACCTCTGGAGTCTGGCCATTTTGGGATGTTCATTCATCCATTCACTCATTCAGTGTTTTGTGTTTTGTTTTGTTTTGTTTTGTTTTTTGCTAATTGTTGAGCAATTACTGTGCCAGGTACTTGGCTAACTGCTGGATAATGAGCAATGCTGACCATTTTTCCTATAAGGAGCTTAGAGTAAAGTTAGAGAGAGAAGAGGCAACTACCAGTCACATAAACACCTGCAATCATAACTTACACAAAAGCAATGAAGGGAAGGTACACAGACCTAAGACGTAGAAATTAAAGGAGCAGGAACTCTGGACCTGGGCTGGACAGAGGAGATTCTCTTGCAAAACTGAGATATCAATATAAAGAAAAAGTAGGAATTAACTAAGCAAAGATGAGCAGAGTGCAGAGAGAGAAAAGAAATTTCCCAAAGGAGTAAGCAACAACTTCAAGTATCATGGTAGAAAGAATACATTGCATTTAGAGACCTAAAGGGGGACCAGAGCAGTTGGGACAGCCAGTCAAACTGGGTGTGTGGACAAGATGAGCTGGAGAGACAGGCAGGGCCCAAACAATATATGAATTCACAGCTCATACTGAGAACAGAAAGCCACAATCCAAGTGATACAGGAAAACAATTAAATATTTCCAAAGGGGTTAATGTGCTCATACTTGCATTTTGTGACAAGTCACTCTGGTCCCATCATAAAAAATAGATTGGGGTGATGCAAGAAAGGATGCAGGCCTGCTCTGTCACTGATGAGCTGGAGAGACAGGCAGGGCCCAAACAATATATGAATTCACAGCTCATACTGAGAACAGAAAGCCACAATCCAAGTGATACAGGAAAACAATTAAATATTTCCAAAGGGGTTAATGTGCTCATACTTGCATTTTGTGACAAGTCACTCTGGTCCCATCATAAAAAATAGATTGGGGTGATGCAAGAAAGGATGCAGGCCTGCTCTGTCACATCTGACTCTTTGCGACCCCATGAACTACATCCCACCAGACTGCTCCGTCCCTGGGATTTTCCAGGCAAGAATACTGGAGTGTTTTGCCATTTCCTCCTCCAGAAAGAAACTATACACCAAATAGGCTGCAATGGCATCAACCTTGTGAGCAGGGTGATTCTGATAAAGTGGTGGCAGAACATATGGGAAAACAAATAGAACAGTCTGAGAATAACTTAAAAAGGAGAAGAGAAATACCTACTTTAGAGTTAATTTGAAATGCTGTACTTCAACTCTGGTTTCCAGAATTCTTACTAGGTTATCAAGCTCCACCCAGACATTAAGATTGATAACTATTTTCCTACTTAACATATGCCATCTATCACTCAATAGTATTTTGTTTGTTTCTAAGAAACTTCATGTAAGGGGCTTGTATAAAACCAAATCTTAGTTTTTTTGAAAAATAGAGCTAACTTTAAATTTCAGTTCAGTTATGTTCAGTTGTTCATTCGTGTCTGACTCTGCAATGCCGTGGACTGCAGTACACCAGGCCTTCCTGTCCATTGCCACCTCCCAGAGCTTATTCAAACTCATGTCCATTAAGTCGGTGATGCCATCCAACCATCTCATCCGCTGTCATCCCCTTCTCTTTCTGCTTTCAATCTTTCCCTGAATCAGGGTCTTTTCAAATGAGTCAGTTCTTTGCATCAGGTGAAAGTACTGGAACTTCAGCTTCAGCATCAGTCCTTCCAATGAATGTTCAAGACTGATTTCCTTTAGGATTGACTGGTTGGGTCTCCTTGCAGTCCAAGAAACTCTCAAGAGTCTTTTCCAAACTACAGTTCAAAAGCATCAATTCTTTTGTGCTCAGCTTTCTTTATAGTCCAACTCTCACATCTATACAGTACTACTGGAAAAATCATAGCTTTGACTAGACCGACCTTTGTTGATAAAGTAACATCTCTGCTTTTTAATATGCTGTCTAGGTTGGTCATAACTTTTCTTCAAAGAAGCAAATATCTTTTAATTTCATGGCTTCAGCCACCATCTGCAGTGACTTTGGAGTACGTCAAGTCTGTATATTGTCACCCTGCTTATTTAACTTATATGCAGAGTACATCATGAGAAACACTGGGCTGGAAGAAGCACAAGCTGGAATCAAGATTGCTGGGAGAAATATCAATAACCTCAGATATGCAGATGACACCACCTTTATGGCAGAAAGCAAAGAACTAAAGAGCCTCATGATGAATGGGAAAGAGGAGTGAAAAAGTTGGCTTAAAACTCAACATTCAGAAAATTAAGATCATGGCATCTGGTCCCCTCACTTCATAGCAAATAGATGGGGAAACAGTGGAAACTTCAAATCTAGTTCCGTCTTAATTAAAAGTCTTGACTCTTCTGAAATAATGTCATACTTTTTGTCTTTATGCAATGACCTTCTAACTGTGGTTCTGGCCTCAAATTCTACCATACAACTCAGTGATTCCCAAACAGTGGACCTCAGACCAGTAGCATCAGTATCACTTGTGAATTTGTTAGATGTGCAGCTTTCTCCAGCCCCATCTCAGTCCTACTGAGTCAGACATGTTTCATGTTAAGACTCTTGGGGATATCTGATGCACAAAGACATTTGAAATCTGGTGACTTAATGCATTTCTACACTGCTTCTGTAAGAAATGCCCTGAATGTTCCTCAACCAAGAGTCATAAATAGTGAATGAATTCTGAAAAACAGATCTCTTCCCTACAACTTACCCAATCCTCTCAAGGATAATCATAGTCGTGAAGGTTAGTGACTTCATGATTCTTTTTTTACTATTACTCCAATCTCCTAGGATAGTGTTTGGAACATAAAAGGCACACAGCACTTGCTGACTGAATAAATATAATGACTGTCTCTTCTGACTGTCTCTTTTCTACTTTACCCTTCACTTACCATAATCAGTCTTACAATTTAACTTCAGTTGAGCCTATTTTCTTACAATTATTATAAGGGTAAATTACTGATACCTAAAGGAGTATAAACATCATTGTTTCTATTGCTCAGTACCCACACATCTTCCCAAACTCTGCTTAGGAGAAGGAGTCATTGTGGTTAAAGTGAGCTATTCCCAGTGCATTTTTAAAGTCTCATCCTCTCTCCCAGCAAAATGTCAGGAGCTATTTGACTAGGAACACATAATCTGGTAGGTAATAAAATAAGCATAGGTTTGATAATCATATCTTTAAAACTAAAGGACTCAAAGGAATTTTAAATAAATGATTTCCCTAAATGACTAATTATATTAATTGCTATAACCAGAATTTAGCTTATCAATTAATACACCCTGGCAAATTCAGTGACATGGATCCTTCCCAAGGGGCTTATGGCCATCAGGAGGCCATTCAGACAGGATGGCGTGCCCACAGAAAAGCTAAGTGAGAAATATTATCTCAGCAAAGCTGTGGTCTGGACTGAAAACACATGGGCAGAGGAAGTTAATGGACACTGCAGAGGCAATAGACATATGACACTAATCACTAAGAAAATTCATTAGATATTTAAATTACATACTCTAGTGTTGACCTATTTAAATGGACCTATTGATCTTTCAGTCTCAATAAAATTGCCTTCATCTTGATTACATGCTAAACCTTGTAGAGCTTGAGAAAACATATCTTTTCCAGAAATCTGTTTCTATATATACATTATATTTTAATCATTTCTTCCTTTCCCTCTTTCTTTTTCTCTTTCTCCCTTCTCTGCAATCCTAAAATTTACAGAAATATATGATGTGTATTGAAGATCCACTATATTACATACAAAGGGAAAAAGTATAAGGGGAAAAAAAAAGATAACAAACACAATATTAATTCTTTCCTCTAGGAACTTCCTACCTTGCCTTTGAGATTAGATTGTCTCCAGTGATTGCATCTGCTGTTAAGTCATGGGATAATACAGTGGTTAAAGGCACAACTATTGCAGGCACACTGTCTGGATTCAAATTTAACACCATCTTGCTGTGTAACCTCAGCAAGTTGATCAATTTTCCAACCTATGGGATGGGGAAAATAATAATATTTTATTTTATATATATACATGATTATTATGAAGAATAAATGAGTATATTCTAAGAAGAATTTAGAGCATATAACACACTTAATATAAATGTTATTTGTTATTTAAGTGCAGTAATAAAAATATGAGGCAGATATCACCCCCCAGGATGGAGAAAACATGCACTAAAAAGACTATACCTAAAACAACAATATTTGAGATAAAAATTTAAGAATTGAAGTACCATTGTATTCATTTGTTAAATATATATATTGACTTTTTAAATATTATATACTGGGTATGTATATATTTCATGCAATAGGTACATAAAATAAACTGATTATGTGCATGCGTGTGTATGTGTGTGTGTGTGTGTGTGTGTGTGCACTCTAACCCATGAGTGTAAAAACAGACAGGCTATTTCAACTCAACATAGGGCTATAGAGATGATCATTTTAACCAGAGTGTTCTTGGAGTTGTCCAGGACTGTCATCAGGCATAGCACCTTGACTGGCCTCTTCCAAATCTTGCACTTTTTTCCCTCACCGACAGTCTTTCCTAATAAATATTCTGCAAACTCCATCTCATAATTGGCCTCTAAGAAAACCCAGTCTAGAATAACTGGTCACCTGGGTTTATATAACCAGATTTTTCAAAGAAGGGGGCAAGTATGTCTTTTACAGTATCCCCACTTTTACATAAGAAAAAATTTGGGTTTAGCTATGAGAAGAGGCTTTTCCCTGTGATGAAACGAAAAGTAGTAAATCCATGGCTCAAAATTCAATTGCCTCATTTAAGCCCCACACTCACTTTTATTTCTTTAAAAGTTTATTTCTGAAACAAGCATTTTCAAAGCACTTATCCTGTGTCAATAACTGAACTAAGCCGTAGGTATCCATAATGGAAAAACATGCAGTCTTCCACTTTGAATAATTTCTAGTGGGAAGTGAAAAGGGATAGAAACATTTAAAATATTCAACTGCAAGGCTTGATAGTTTGTGCAGTGAATTAGAGAGTCAGAAGAGTGCCAACTATTTTTTAATTAAAATTTTCAATTAATTTAAAGTAATTTTTAAATATAATTTTCATTTTATATTATAGTTGATTTACAATGTTGTTAGTTTCAGGTATACAGGAAAGTGATTCCATTATACATATACATATAGTCATTCTTTTCTGTATATATACAGAAAGCATCTGCAATGGAAATGAAACAGCTTTTCTTTCATTAGAGATTTCTTGTGATTATACTTTGGGAGTTACTGGCTTTTGTCATAGAAAATCCCAAAAGAATGGTGGGATTCTGGTGAGAATTCAACCCAACTTGTCATCACACTACCTGTCTCTTATACACATCTTGTGCAGTGAATTAGAGAGTCAGAAGAGTGCCAACTATTTTTTAATTAAAATTTTCAATTAATTTAAAGTAATTTTTAAATATAATTTTCATTTTATATTATAGTTGATTTACAATGTTGTTAGTTTCAGGTATACAGGAAAGTGATTCCATTATACATATACATATAGTCATTCTTTTCTGGATTCTTTTCCCATATATGTTATTACAGAATATTGAGTAGAGTTCCCTGTGCTATACAGTATATTCTTATTGGTTTTCTATTTTATATATAGTAGTGTGTATGCATCAGTCACAATTAACACATAATTTTTCTCTCACGCCTGTCTTCCCATTTGGTAGCCATTTGTTTGTTTTCTAAGTCTGTGAGTCTATTTCTATTTTGAAAATGAACTCATTTGTATCATTGTTTAGATTCCACATCTATGTGATATCACATGATATTTGTCTTTGTCTGACTACTTCCCTCAATGTGATAATCTCTACATCCATCCATATTGTGGCAAATGGCATTATTTCACTTTTTTATAACTGGAAAGAGATGTGAATACCAGACCATCTTACCTGTCCCTGAGAAATCTGTATGCAGATCAAAAAGCAACCGTTAGAATTAGACATGGAAAAATCAACTGGTTCCAAATTGGGAAAAGAGTATGTCAAGGCTGTATATCGTTACATTGCTTATTTAACTTATATGCAGAGTACTTCATGTGAAATGCCAGGCTGGATGAAGCACAAGCTGGAATCAAGATTGTCAGGAGAAATACTAACAACCTCAGATATGCAGATAACACCATCCCTGAGAAATCTGTATGCAGATCAAAAAGCAACAGTTAGAATTAGACATGGAAAAATCAACTGGTTCCAAATTGGAAAAAGAGTATGTCAAGGCTGTATATCATTACATTGCTTATTTAATTTATATGCAGAGTACTTCATGTGAAATGCCAGGCTGGATGAAGCACAAGCTGGAATCAAGATTGTCAGGAGAAATACTAACAACCTCAGATATGCAGATAACACCACCATTATATGGCAGAGAGTGAAGAGGAGCTAAACTGCCTCTTGATGAAGGTAGAAGAGGAGAGAGGAAAACCTGGCTTAAAACGCAACTTTCAAAAAATAAAGATCATAGCATCTGGCCCCATCACTTCATGGCAAATAGATAGGAAAACAATGGAAACAGTGAGAGACTTTATTTTGGGGAGCTCCAAAAACATTCCAGATGGTAACTGTAGCCACAAAATTAAAAGATGTCTGCTCCTTGGAAGAAAAGCTATGAACAACCTAGAGAGCATATTAAAAACCAGAGACATTATTTTGCCAATAAAAATCCACAGTCAAAGCTATGTTTTTTGCAGCAGTCCTCTATGGATGTGAGAGTTGGTCCTTGAAGAAGGCTGAGCACTGAATAAAGATGTTTTCCACCTTTGGTGTTGGAGAAGACTCTTGAGAGTCCCATGGGCAGCAAGGGGGTCAAAACAGTCAACCTTAAAGGAAATCAGTCCTGAATATTCATTGGAAGGACTGATGCTGAAGCTGAAGCTCCAATTCTTTGGCCACCCTATGCAAAGAGACAACTCTTTAGAAAAGACCTTGATTCTGGGAAAGACTGGAGGCAGGAGGATATGGGGATGACAGAGGATGAGATGGTTGAATGGCATCACCAACTAATGAATATGAGTTAAAGCAAGCTCCAGGAGATGGTGAAGAACAGGGAAGTCTGGCATGCTGCACTCTATGGAGTCTTGGAGAGTCCGACATGACTGCACTATTGAACACAACAATATTCCACGTTCTTCTTTGGAGAAGGCAATGGCAACCCACTCCAATACTCTTGCCTGGAGAATCCCACGGGTGGAGGAGCCTGGTAGGCTGCAGTCCACGGGGTCGCGCAAAGTCGGACACGACTGAAGCGACTTAGCATACTTCTTTATCCATTCCTCTGTTGGTGAACATTTGGGTCAAGGTCACTGGTATTATAAATAGTGCTGCAATTAACATCAGGGTGCATATTTGTTTTCAAATTATAGTTTTCTTGATAAGTTTTTAAACTCATACTCTTGGGTTATGGAAAGATTTCTTGAGCAAGTTTTTGTAAAATTGTCCCAAAGGACTCATAATTTTTATTCCAAAAGATCAAAAGGATAAAACATTTGCAGCAGAGGAAATAGATTCAGAGAACAAAATACGATAGTTTATTGAAGTACTACAAGGAGAATAAATTCATATTCAAAAATTATGTCACTCAAATTTAAAAGTATTCTGATTAACATATGTCAAAAATTTCTACAGAATTCTAAAAACAAAATATTTGCTTTTTGTGTGCTCAGTTGCTCAGTTTGTTCAACTCATTGTGACCTCATGGACTGTAGCCCACCAGTCTTCTCACTCCCTGGAATTTTCCAGGCAATACTGGAGTGGGTCGTCATTTCCTACTCCAGAGGATCTTCCCAAACTAGGGATCAAACTCAAGTCTCCTGTATCTCCTGCATTGGCAGACAGGTTCTTTACAGCTGTGCCATCTGGAAGCCTTAAAATACTTGCTATTCTATGTGAATTCAAATGTTTATATGAAATCAAACACTAGACATAGGCTACAATTCTGAATCACATCTATACCTCAAGCATGATGTTAGACAGCAGCAGCTAAGTCGCTTCAGTCGTGTCTGAGTCTGTGCAACCCAATAGACGGCAGCCTACCAGTCTCCTCTGTCCCTGGGATTCTCCAGGCAAGATTACCAGAGTGGGTTGCCATTTCCTTCTCCAATGCATGAAAGTGAAAAGTGAAAGTCAGGTCACTCAGTTGTGTCAGACTCAGCGATCCCATGGTCTGCAACGTACCAGGCTCCTCCATCCATGGGATTTTCCAGGCAAGAGTACTGGGGTGGGTTCCCATTGCCTTCTGCAATGATGTTAGGAAAATTTGCATATATTATTTTATTCAGTAATCTTGTAATGAACACAGTATCATCTTTATTCTTCAGGTTAGATAAATTAGGCTGAGAGAGACAAAGTACTTATACAAGGCCATTTCTCTCAATAATTCAAAGTAAAAATAAGAATTTTTAAAGTGG
>SJYC01003242.1:0-18328 GCA_006408675.1 Madoqua kirkii | reverse complement strand
ATAATTAAATTTGACAATTCATATGATGGAGAAATTATATGAGAAATTCAGACTACCAAACTGACTCCAAATTAAACAGAAAATATAAAACAGTCTTATATTTAGTAAAGAATATGAATCCACATTTGAAAAATCTTATTTTAAAAAAAATAATAATGGCACTGGTTCATGCTATTAAACATTTATAAGTGGAACTAGTACTTTGTCTAAATAAACTCTATGCATTCTTTTTTTTTTTTCTCTTAAAAGGATATTGAGTCACCACAGCCCTGATATCAAACCTTGAGAAAGTCATTACAAGAAAAGAAAATTACAGGTAATCACTTGTAGTCCAATGTTAGAACTTTGTGCTTTCACTGCCGAGACTGCAGGCTCAATCCCTGGTCAGGGAACTAAGATCCCACAAGGTGAGTGACGCAGCCAAAACAGCAACAACAACAACAAATAAAACAGAAAAGAAAAATAACAGACTAACACACCTCTTGAATAAACAACAAAGAATTTTTTTTACTAAATATTACCAAACAAATTCAGCAATGTATAAAAAATAATAATGCATTATATGTCCTTGTAGGGTTTATCCTGGTCTCCTCTGGTGACTCAGCAGTAAAGAATCCACTGCAAATGTAAGAGACCCAGGTTTGATCCCTGGTTCAGGAAGATCCCCTGGAGAAGAAAATGGTAACCCCCTCCAGTATTCTTGACTGGGAAATCCCATGGAAGGGGAGTCTGAGGGCTACAGTCTATATGGTTGCAGAAAGAGTGGGACAGGTCTTAACGACTAAAAAACAACAACAATAGGGTTTATCATAGGTAATCCTTTGATTTAACCTTCAGAAAAATCTATCCATGTTATTTATAACATTAACTGAATTGAAGGAGAAAACTATAGTTGCAGAAAAAGCCTTTGTTGAAAGTCAACATCAATTCATGATTAAAAACAGAAAACTAGGAATGAAAGGGAACATTGCCAATACAATGTAGGACATCTACAGAAACCCTACAGCAAACATTACATTTATTCCTAAAATGTTGAACTCATTTCCAGAAGATCAAGGAAAACAAGGATATCTTTTCTTACCATTTCAAATCAGCATTGGACATCCAAACACGTCTAATAAAGTAATAAATATTGTAAAAGGTAGTACTGTAATTATCCACAGATGGCATGACTGTGAAGCTAGAAAAGCTTGTGGAATATAAAACACAAAACAAAAAAATTTGAAACTAATAACCAAATTTCTTTAAATTGCAAAATACAGCATTTGATAGCTGTTAACATTTGGAAATGTCAATATAAAATTATTTCATCTGAAATAATATCAGAAAAAGGTAACGTACCTTTACCTCCTATTTGCTAGAATGGGTAATATTTTGGTTGACAGAAATGCTTTGTAATGGATTGTTGTATGGCAATTATATGGGTGTAGATTTTACCAACTTAAGACTTGTGCATTTCTCTGTATGTCAATTATATTTCAATTTTACTCTGTGGGAGAAGACGAGGGTGGGATGATCTGAGAGAATAGCACTGAAACATATGTATTATCATATATTAAACAAATTGCCAGTTCAGGTTCGATGCATGAGACAAGGTGCTCAGGGCTGGTGCACTGGAATGACCCAGAGGGATGGGATGGGGAGGGAGGTGGGAGAGGGGTTCAGGATGGGGAACATATGTAAACCCATGGCTGATTCATATCAATGTATGACAAAAAGCACTACAATATTGTAAAGTAATAAGCCTCCAATAAAAATAATTTTTTAATTAAATAAATATGGTTCAGTGTAGTTCAGTTCAGTTGCTCAGTCACGTCCAACTCTTTGCGACCTCATGAATTGCACCACGCCAGGCCTCCCTGTCCATCACCAACTCCCGGAGTTCACTCAAACTCACGTCCATCGAGTCGGTGATGCCATCCATCCATCTCATCCTCTGTCGTCCCCTTCTCCTCCAGCTCTCAATGCCTCCCAGCATCGGAGACTTTTCCAATGAATCAACTCTTCACATGAGGTGTCCAAATATGGTTATGTTATTTTTTTAAGCTATTTAAATCTTTTGTGTCTTTCTCTTTTGTTTATTAATCTTCAGAAATCACTACTCTACTGGGTTCCATAGGGAAGAGATTTTACTATTTTTTTTGTTTATGCAACACTTCAATGGAGAAATGAATAAATGTTTATAATGAAGATATAGGAAGAGGAGAACAAACTAAAGCAGATGACATATTATAATTAAGACAGACCATATAAACTAAATCTTGCATTAAATATCTTTTCATCATTCCAAGGGCAGAAATTCTATAAGCCAACCAAGTGTTTTGTCTAGAATTTGATCAAAAATCTAGCTTTATCAATTTTTGCTGTATTTTTAATTTGAATAAAAACAGCTGTATGAGTGTAAAATATAAAAATATACTTTCTCTATTAATAGCAATAATTTTGTTCTTGTTGTTCAGGCTCTAAGTCATGTTTGATTCTTTGTAATCTTATGGACTAAAGTATATCAGTAGCCTTGGTCCTCTACCATCTCCTGGAGTTTGTCAAAATTCATGTCCAATGAATTGCTGATGCTATCTAACCATCTCATCCTCTACTACCCCCTTCTCTTCTGCCTTCAATTTTTCCTAGCATCAAGGTATTTTCCAGTGAGTTGACTCTTCGAATCAGGGGGCCAGATGTTGGAGATTCAGCTTTAGCATCAATCTTTCCAGTGAATATTCAGGATTGATTTCCTTTAGAATTGATTTATTTCATCTGTTTGTAGTCCAAGCAACTCTCAAGAGTCTTTTCCAGCATCACAGTTTGAAAGCATCAATTCTTTTGTGCTCAGTCTTCATTATGGTACAACTTTCACATCTCTACATGACTACTGGAAAAAACACAATTTTGATTATTCGAACCTTTGTCGGCAAAGTAATGTCTCTGCTTTCTAATATGCTGTTTATATTTGTCATAAACTTCTTTTCATGGAGCAAACATCTTTTAATTTCATGGTTGCAGTCACAGTCCAGAGTGACTTTGGACCCCAAGTAAGTAAAATCTGTCACCGCTTCCACATTTTCCCCATCTATTTCTCATGAAATGATGTAATCAGAAGCCATGATCTTAGTTTTTTGAATGCTGAGTTTCAAGCCAACTCTTCTTTCACTCTCATCAAGAGTCTCTTTATGTCCTCTTCACCTCTGCCATTAGGCTATCATCCACATCTGAGGTTGGTGATATTTCTCCCTCCAATCTGAATGCAGCTGGTGATTCATTTAGCTCAGCATTTCTCATGATGTACTCTGCATAGAAGTTAAATAAGCAGGATGACAATATACAGCTTTGACACAGTCCTTTTTAAATCAGTTTTAAACCAGTCCGTTGTTCTATGTCTGATTCTAACTGTTGTGTCTTGACTGCATACAGGTTTCTCCAAATGTAGGTAAGGTGTTTTGGTATCCCCTAACTCTTTAAGAATTTTCCACAATTTGTTGTCATCCACACAGGGAAAGGATTTAGTCAAGTCCATGAAGCAGAAATAGATTTTTTTTTCTGGAATTCCCTTACTTTCTCCGTGATTCAAGAATGTTGGCAATTTGATTTCTGGTTCTTCTGACTCTTCAAAACCCAGCTTGCACAGCTGTAAGTTCTCAGCTCTTGTTGTGCTGAGGCCTGCCTTGAAGAATTTTGAGCATTATCTCTCTAGCATGTGAAATGAGTGCAATTATATGGAAGTTTGAACATTCCTTCATATTGCCCTTCTTTAGGATTGTAGTGAAAACTAACTTTTACAGTCCCATGGCCACCTCTGAGTTTTCCAAATTTGCTGACATATTGAGTATAGCATTTAAACAGCATCGTATTTTAGAATTTTAAATAGTTCAGCTGGAATTCTGTCACCTCCAATATCTTTGTTCTTACTAATGCTTTGTAAGAAAACTCAACTTCACATTCCCAGACGTCTGATTCTAAGTGAGTGACCACACAATCATAGTTATCTGGATTGTTAAGACCTTTTTGTATAGTTCTTCTGTGTATTCTTGCACCTCTTTTATTATCTTCTGCTTCTGTTAGGTCCATACCATTTCTCTCCTTTTTCATGCCCATCCTTGCATGAAATGCTCCCATGACATCTCCGAGTTTCTTGCAGAGATCTCTAGTCTTTTCCTTCTATTGTTTTCCTATATCTCTTTGCATTGCTCTCTTAAGAAGGGCTTCTTTTCTATCTTTGCTGTTCTGTGGAACTTTGCATTCAGTTGTGTATATCTTTTCATTTTTCCCTTGTCTTTTGCTGTTTTACTTTCCTCAGCTCTTGTAAAGTCTCCTCAAACACCCACTTTGTCCTCTTGCATTTCTTTTTCTTTACTGCCTCCTTACAATATTATATGAACTGCTCTCCATCAGGCACTCTGGATCCAATGCCTTGAATCTATTCATCACCCACATGTATACTCATAAAGGATCTGATTTAAGCCTGAATTTTGTAATAGGAGCTCATGATCTCAAACAGTCAGTTCCATGTCTTGTTTTTGCTGACTATAAAGAACTTGGCCACCTGATACAAAGAACTGACTCATTTGAAAAGACCCTGATGCTGGGAACCATTGAAGACTGAAGGAGAAGGGGATGACAGAGGATGAGATGATTGCATGACATCACCGACTCAATGGACATCAGTTTTGGGTGATGTACAGGGAGGCCTGGCATGCTGCAGTCCATGGGATCATGAAGGGTAGGACATGACTGAGTGACTGAAGTGAATTGAACTGACATACAACTTCTCCATCTTCAGCTGCAAAGAACACAATCAATCTAATTTTGATATTGACCCTCTGATGTCCATGTGTAGAGTCATCTCCTGAGTTGTTGAAAAATTGTATTTGCTATTACCAGTGTGTTTTCTTGACAAAACTGTTAGTCTTTGCCTTGCTTCATTTTGTACCCCAAAATCAAACTTGCCTGTTATCCCAGATATCCCTTGATTTCCTACTTTTGTATTCTAATACCCTAATATGAATGATATATTTTTTGGTATTAGTTCTAGAAAATATTATAGGTCTTTATAGAGCTGGTTAGCTTCAGCTTCTTTGACATCAGTGGTTGGGGCATAGACTTGGATTACTGTTTGGTTTGCCTTGAAAAAGAACTGAGATCATTCTGTCATTTTTGAGGTTGTACCCAGTACTTAATTTTGGACTCTTTTGTTGCTATGAAGGCTAAGACCTTTTTTTCTAAGGGATTCTTGACCACAGTAATAGATATAATGGTCATCTGAATTAAATTTGCCCTTCCCATTCATTTTAATTCACTGATTCCTAAGTGTCAATTTTCATTCTTGCACCTTAATTCACAGACCTGACATTCTAGGTTCTTATGTAATATTGTTCTTTACAGAATCAGACTTTCCTTTCGTCACCAGACACATCCAGAGCTAAGAATTCTTTTCTCTTTGGCCCAGTCACCTCACTCTTTCTTGAGCTACTGGTAATTTCCCTCCACTCTTCTTTAGTAGCATATTGGACACCTTCCATTCTTGGGGCATACCTCCCAGTGTCATATTTTTTTTGTCTTTTCATACCACCTGTGTGGTTCTCAAAGCAAGAATACTGGAGTGGGTTGCCATATCCCCCACCCCCTCCCCCCACTCCTGTGGATCACATTTTGTTAGAACTATTCATTGTGACCCATCTGTCTTGCATGGCTCTGCAAGGCATGGCTAGTGGCTGCTTGAGTTATGCAAGCCCCTTTGCCATGACAAGGCTACAATTCATGATGTGGATAGTAATAAGAGGAGCACACAAATAACAAAACCTAGCATTGACATGAAACTGATATACTTTCCTAAGCAATTATTTTCACTCAAAAAAGTATACAAACAGGAAAAGCAAATCACTTGCATCTTATATGTAATTGCTAAGTCATTCACTAATAAATACACTTAGCATTTAGTTACTCAACTAGATACTAAATCAGCAGTGAGAATATACATTTATAAGAAACTATTCTATCCAAAAACGAATTGGCATTCTAGTTGGACAAAAGATAGTCAGACAAATATAAGAATGACTGCACTTTGAATGAGATAGGTAAGTTTCTGCTTTCTTTGGAAAAAAATTTCACAACAAATGGTGGGAAATTCTTAAAGAGATGGGAATACCAGACCACTTTATATGCCTCCTGAGAAACCTGTATACAGGTCAAGAAGCAACAGTTAGAACTGGACATGGAACAATAAATGGGTTTAAAATTGGGAAGGGAGTACATCAAAGCTGTATATTGTCTCCCTGCTTATCTAACTTATATGCAGAGTGCATCATGAGAAATGTCAAGCTGAATGAAGCACAAGCTGGAATTAAGATTGCAGGAAGAAATACTGGTAACCTCAGATATGCAGATGACACCACCCTAATGGCAGAAAGCAAAGAGGAACTAAAGAGCCTCTTGATGAAAGTGAAAGAGGAGAGTGAAAAGCTGGTTTAAAATTCAACATTGAAACACCAAAGATTATGGCATCTGGTCTCATCACTTTATGGCAAATAGATGGTGAACAATGGAAACAGTGAAAGACATTATTTACTTGGACTTGAAAATTGCTGCAGAAGTTGACTGTAGCCATGATATGAAAAGATGCTTGCTCCTTGGAAGAAAAGCTATGAAAAACCTACATAATGTATTAAATAACAGAGATATCACATTTGCCAATATAAATGTCTATATAGTTAAAGCTATGGTTTTTCCAGTAGTCATGTACAGATATGAAAGTTGGACCTTAAAGAAGGCTGAGCACTGAAGTATTGATGCTTTCAAACTGTGGTGCTGGAGAAGACTCTTGAGAGTATCTTGGACAGCAGGGAGATCAAATCATTCAATTCTAAAAGAAATCAACCATGAATATTTGTTGGAATGATTAATCCTGAACCTGAAGCTCCAATACTTTGGCTACTTGATGCAAAGAGCTGACTCATTAGAAAAGATCCTGATGCTGAGAAATATTGAAGGCAAGAGGAGAATGGGAGGACAGAGGACAAGATGGTTGGATGACATCATTGACTCGATGGACATGAGTTTGAACAAGCTCTGGGAAATGGAAGGTGGTGAAAGACAGGAAAGCCTGGGGTGCTGCAGTCCATGGGGTTTCAAAGAGTTGGACACTATTTAGTGACTGAACAACATGGGTTTTTGCTATTTCTTTGGAAAAAATAAATATATGCCATGCCTTGTCAACTCCATCAGACATCTCTGTGAGAAGCAAGTCACCCCACTGCCCATTTCTTTCCCTTATTCTCCAATCTCAGATTTTTGCTTAGGTTTTGCTATATCTATATGGTTTTCCCCCATTTCTCTCTACCACTATATCTTCATACCCATTTTTTAAAAAGGCCCAGTTCAAACTCCTCCAAACAACTTTCACTTGTGTCTTTCTGTTCTATACCCCTCTGTTTTCATACGCGGCCGTGTCCTTTCTCTTCCTGTTTCTTAAGATCTTTTCTTTGCTATCTTGCATATTGTATGTTTCCATCAAAGCAATATCCTCTCATACTCAGCACTTACTCACAGCATTGGACCATAGTTGTCACATGGAAGATGCTCAAAAGTATTGGTTGGTGTTATTAACACACAATACTGAGGGCATATGGTGCTTGAAGCACATGGTTGTTTTTCTTTTTTCCTATTAAAAGTACTTGAGGATAAGTGGGATCCAGACACCTTTTATCCACTCTCCCTGTTATCCAATGCAGCTGCTGAAAAAGTGCAAGCAAAACAAACAGAGGCTGAGGTGTGCAATTTCTCCATTCAGGAGGTAAGCTGACTATATAAGTGGAAAATCGGTAAAATACAGTTCAGAAACAATGACTGCCATTCCTGAATTTCTCTGGAGCAGGAATTTGCTAGAGTGGCAATGTCATTGGCTTGAGGTACAAAGATAAACATCCCCTTCTACCTGTGCCAAAAGAGAATAGGCCTGGATACCGCTGGGCAAAGCTCTTTCCCCCTGCAACAGGATGCTGTGTTGTGCTTTAATCACTCATTTCCATCTGACTCTGGAGATAGCCAAAAGATATATTAGGACTACCTTTAAGTACGCTTTAAAGATCTGGTATAACTTGATCCCTGGACATTTCTCAGTATGGGGTGCACAAGGGTATGCTATTTGAGAAAGGCTGAAAGACCACAGTCTCTGGCGGCTGAAAATGAAGGGTCACCAGCCACATTTCAGAACAAGGGCTCCAACTTTTCCAATCCATGGCTGGAATGAAAGCTGATCTTTTCCAGTCCTGTGGCATTGCTGAGTTTTCCAAATTTGCTGTCATATTGAATGCAGCACTTTAACAGCATCATCTTCTGTGATTTAAAATAGCTCAGCTGAATTCCATCACCTTCACTAGGTTTGTTCATAATAACGCTTCCTAAGGCCCACTTGACTTCACATTCCAGGATGTCTGGCTCTAGGTAAATGATCACACCATTGTGCTTATCTGAGTCATTAAGACCTTTTTTGTACAGTTCTTCTGTGTATTCTTGCCATGTCTTAAAATCTTTTGCTTTTGTTAGATCATGCTGTTTCTGTTCTTTATTGTGCCCATCTTTGCATGAAATGTTCCTTTGGTATCTCTAATTTTTTTGAAGATATCTCTAGTCTTTCCCATTCTATTGTTTTCCTCTATTTTCTTTACATCTTTCCTTTTCTCCTTTGCCTTTCACTTCTCTTCTTTCTTCAGCTATATTTATAAAGAATCCTTGGACAACCATTTTGCCTTTTTGCATTTTTTCCCCTTAGGGATGATTTTGATCACAGATTCCTGTACAGTGTTAGAAGTCTTCATCCATACTTCTTCAGGCATTCTCTCTATCAGATCTAATACCTTGAATCTATTTGTCACTTCCACTATATAATCATAAAGTTGTTGATATATCTCCTAGCAGTGTTCATTCCAGCTTGTGATTTATCCAGCCCAGCATTTCCCATGATGTACTCTGCATAGAAATTAAATAAGCAGGGTGACAATGTACAACTTTGTCACACTCCTTTTCTAATTTGTAAACAGGAAGTTAATCCACGTCCAGTTCAAACAGCTGCTGCTTGTCCTGCATACAGGTATCTTAGGAGATAGATGAGGTGGTCCAGTATTCCCATCTCTAAGAATTTTCCATTTTTTTGTGATCCACACACTGAAAGGCTTTAGTGTAGTCTATGAAACAGAAAAAGGATGTTTTTCTGGAACTACCTTGCTTTCTCCATGATCCAACAAATGTTGGCAGTTTCATCTCTGGTTTCCTTGCCTTTTCTAAACCCAGCTTATACATCTGGACTTTCTTGGCTCATGTGCTGCTGAAGCCTAGCATGAAGGATTTTGAGCATGAGCTCACTATCATGTGAAAGGAGCACAACTGACATTGCCCTTCTTTGGGATTGGAATGATAATTGACCTTTTACAGTCCTATGGCGTTTGCTGATTTTTCCAAATTTGCTGACATATTGAGTGCAGCACTTAAACAGCATCACCTTTTAGGATTTTAAAAAGCTCATTTGGAATTCCATCACATCCACTAGCTTTGTTTGCAGTAGTAATGTTTCCTAAGGCCCATTTAACCTCACACTCCAGGATGCCTGGTTTTAGGTAAGCACACCAGTGTGGTTATCTAGGTCATTAAATCCCTTTTTGTATAGTTTCTCTGTGTATCCTTGCCACCTCCTCTTGATATCTGCTGCTTCTGTTAAGTCCTTACAATTTCCAACCTTTATCACTCCCATTCTTGCATGAAGTATTCTCTTGGTAGTTCCAGTTTTCTTGAAGAGGTCTTTAGTCTTTCTGATAGTAATACATACCTATTTTTCGGCTGGTCTTTCCATTCAGGATAAAAGCATTGACCAGTATAGATAGATAACAGTCCAACAAACAGAAACTGCTAAACACATTTGTTGTTGTTGTCAGTCACTCAGTCATGTCAGACTCTTTGTGACCCCATATAATGCAACACACCAGGCTTCCCCGTCCATCACCAACTCCTGGAGCCTGCTCAAACTTGTATGCATGCAGTCAGTGATGCCATTCAACCATCTCATCCCCTGTTGTCCCCTTCTCCTCCTGCCTTCAATCTTTCCCATCATCAGGGTCTTTTATGAGTTGGTTCTTCACATATGCTGACCAAATTATTGGAGCTTCAGCTTCAGCACTTTTGCCTATTCTGAATTTCTTCCATTTAATTTCATTTCTTCAAACTCTAATGTCTGATTCTTTTTGAATCTCATGTCAGCTTGTTTCAGAGAAATAGGAGGTGATAGCAAGTGATTGCTAAGTGACACTTGAATGGGATTTGACCAAAAAATTGAATATACTTGATCTGGGTTTGAAACCTAGGTTTCCCATTTGTGCTATTGTATTATAATCTGAAGTTTTAAATTCCTTAGGCAATACATTTGACCTTAAAGCACTGCTATGCTTCAGGGATCTCCATGAACTGTAGTATCTCTTTTATCCAGCCCAGCTTCGTTACCTCTAAAGCATTTACAAATGAGCTTCTGTATAGGAGGGTACTAGCATGTTTATAGCCATAAATTAATGGGTATTTGAGTGAGATTTTCTATGACAACTATTTTAGGTTATTTGAATACCATTTTTATTAAAAGATTGCTTTACTTGAATTTGAAACCTTGAAAATAGCAAGTAATTCAAACAGTCTAAGCAGCAAGTATGATGCAGCTATAATTATCTGAATATGTTAACATTTAGGGAACAGTCAGGAGCATTACTGGCCTTTAGAAAAATAGAACGCTTCATGTAGACACTAATTAATCAATAAAATCCTAACTGGATTCTATTAAGTATTGAAAACGACATTTCAACTTAAATATTCCATGAACAACTCTGATCCATTACCAAGCAGCAATAAAAGCCAATTAAGGTGGTATTCATATTATAATTATGAATGCTATGACCACCCTCATCTACATCAATATTATAACAATTAAAGAGAACACAGTAAGGAAAGAATCAGTTAAGTACTCCTATACAGATGCCTCAATTTTGGGCTATTGTTGAGGGATTCAATATTACATAAAAGTGGCTTTTAAAGAATAGAAGGTTTGGAATTAGAAAGCTTGAGAAAGTATCCATGTTTTACTAACTATCTGAGATCAGTGTCTCCCTCTGTAAAATGGGAACAAGAGTGGTTGTTTTCAGGGCTATGTTGAAGATTAGAATTGATGTATATCAGTGATCCCGCCAAGGACTTGATAAGATGAAGTCATGCAGAAAGTGGCAGATCTAGTGTCGAATACTGAGGTCTGTCTCCAGGAATTTTAGGAAGAAACCCAGGATTCATCAAATCCTACCTGCCATTTTCACTGCAGAAACCCCTTTGACTGTAGTCCCCAAAGATTATATTGCAACCTTTGCTTGAACACTTGAATCTATTCCCTCACTGGGTACCACAGTTTCATTGCTAATATTGTTAGAGCATGCATAAGTTAACCACCTTACTGATTCTCATCAGATCTAGTTTTACCATCAACAATAGCATAAACCATACTGAAATTATTTTCTAGATGAATTATTTAGGAAATACAGCCATGTGTTTAGCCGACTTTGAACATAAGCTGCCTCGGGTCAAATTCTAGCCCTGTCATTGACTTGCTGTTACCTTGGACTGGTTACCTCCCCATGCTTTGCTTTTCTCATCATTAAATGTGAATAGTAATTTCTCTCTCTTCTATGCACTGTAAATATTAGCTATTACTCCATTCCTTACCTTTACCTTTTTCATATTCTCAAACATTCTTTGTAGAATATGATGTACAAGCCTTTATCCAACACAATAAGACTTCCCTGGATGTCAGTTTAAACACCAAAACCCGTGTTACATTGGCCATTTTGATTCTCATCTTCGTGGAATGAGCTATGTATATCCAGATCTGCTTAACAACAAAATATTTTCCTTTTTACAGTGCAAGGTAAAGAGACAGAAGCTTAGAGAAGTGAGGTCAGGAAACTTGTTCACACTTCCCAAGTTTGTATATGGAAAGTCAAGATCAGAGCAGTTGCAGGTGCCACAGACTTGACACTTAAGGGCTTTGGGGTCTCTCTAGCATCACCATTTCCTTCTCCATAGAATCAGCCACCCGTAGGCAAAGAAAGGAAACCAAAAAAGATGATACCACAGTTGACAAACTGAGATCCTGGTTTTGTAACTGGCCACCATGTAAAGGAGCAATGCAAACCAGGGCTAATAGACATTACAAAACTACTTGATTCGGTAGCAGCCAGAAAGTTTACCAGTGATACTCAGCAGTCAGGCAGGAGAATCAGGCTGATCCTCCTGGGAAAGGAAGACTGTGGTGCTGTGATACAAACACTCAGCTAAAAATGGTCTATTCCTTGCACACAAAGTGTAAGAGCATTTTAGCAATGAGAAGAGATATGTGCAGTTCATCAGTGACCTTCTGAAAACATTTTGTTCACAAGATGAGTTCAATAGTCAGATGGGAAATCTGATTAAGACTATACTTGGGGTGGTGGCAAGAGTGGTGATAACTTTAAAATCATATTATGTAATTAGTCATCTCTTTATTTTTATATTGAATATTCTTTATAGAAATAGGCCTGATTCTTAGGGCAATAAGGACAGTGCTATCCAAATGCTGCTGAGTTAAGACTTGTTCCTAAAATACAGCCTGAAAGGGAAGAACATTCTTAGACTGTATCTCAAGGTGGTGTAGACTGACTGCTCTATAGACCCAGAATGTTATCTTGAATTAATTTCTGAGCATCACAAAGTCAGAAAATCATTGAGATAGATCCTAAATCAAATCTCTTTACGATAAACCCTGGACTTCTTTTTTGGCAATAGTTCCTGTGATATAAATTAAGCAAAGATATCAAAATCAAAATTTTTTTTAAGATCAAAAGTTATGTGAATTATTTTATTAATCTATAAATTTTCCCATTATAAGCTGAAGTTTTGATAATTTGGTTTTATATACTTTCTATATTTTAAATTAATTCTAATTTAAAGGGCCATTAAATAATTATGTGATTCCATTTATATGAAATATCCAGTATAGGACCATTCATAGTAACAGAAGGAAGATTAGTGGTTATCAGTGGTGGCGGGAAGGGGAAATGGGGAGAGGCTGCTCATTGAGTATCTGGTTTCCTTTTGAGGTGATGAAAATATTCTTGAACTAGATGTGGTTATGGTTTACAACAGAGTAAATGTTACTAATGGTAAGATTTTTTTGTGATGTGTATTTTACCACAAAAAAAAAAATCACAGAAAGAAAAATAACTTTAGGAATATTTTGCCCTTGGAAGTTATTGGAGTTTCATGTGTGTGTGTGTGTGGCGGGGGGGGACTGGGAACAAAAATAGACTCTTGTTTTAAGCCTGGCTCTATCACTATGAGCTATGTGACCTTGGATGACTGGCTTGATTCCCCTGAACCTCATGAACCACATAAGCTTTTTGGAGGAATGGCTAATGCAGATCAAACACCTTGCAAAGTATTTGATGTATAGCATGTGCTTAGTACTAGTAATAGCCACACAGTCATGGATTCTCTAAGGTGATATAATAGGTAAAAATACAATGATTTAGAGGTTGGTTTTATTGTAAAGAAATTTGCTGAAAATGTGCAACAGTGATTCCAAAGAGACTGATGATGGTGTATTCATATTAGTCCACTAAGTTATCATCTTTTATTTCTCCCTGAGCTGGAATTCAGTGTAGAGGATATTTTTGACATTTAAATAAGACAAAAAAATAAAAACATTGTCTATGCAAATTATTGAGTTTCTGAGGTTGATAGAAATATTATTTCTTGAAAAACATAAACTGTGAGGCAAAAGATCAAGTTAGTAAGTATAAAATATAAGGGATTAGACTGATAAAGAGGTATATATTTCTGAAATATAAGAACTTTACTGACATTTCTTAAAGGGTCTAATCTGGATTTGATGAATTGGATAAAAGATATGTGGGCCTCTCAGATGGTGCTAGTAGTAAAGAATCCACCTGTCAATTAAGAAGACATAAAAGATGCAGGTCTGATCCCCGGGTAGGGAAGATCCCCTGGAGGAGGGCATGGCAACCCACTCCAGTATTCTTGCTGGATAATCCCATGGACAGAGGAGCCTAGCAGGCTACAGTCCTTAGGGTTGCAAAGAGTTGAACATGACTGAAGTAATTTACCATGTATATACGTATATATGACAACTAGTACAGGTACTATTGTTATCCTCCCATCTGAAATAAGAAATTTGAGGCAATTTGATTTGTTCCTTCTCCCTTATTATACATATAGTAAGATGCTAAACCAGTATTATAAATTGAGGTACTATACCTCCAGGAACCATGAATATGACTGAAGTAATTTACCATGTATATACGTATATATGACAACTAGTACAGGTACTATTGTTATCCTCCCATCTGAAATAAGAAATTTGAGGCAATTTGATTTGTTCCTTCTCCCTTATTATACATATAGTAAGATGCTAAACCAGTATTATAAATTGAGGTACTATACCTCCAGGAACCTTGGTTTTAACCACCATACAATAGCTATGTCTCTGTTCTATACATATAATTTTACTTCTGACTTGAGACGTTTTTAACTTGCATCTTAATGAAGACAAGGAATTTATTTATTTGTGGTCCATAATGTGCAGTATTTAGGATCATAGTTCCCTGACCAGGCATTGAACCTGCACCCTTGCAGTGAAAGCATGGAGTCTTAACAACTGGACCACCATGGAGATCTTAAGGAAAGTGTTTATTGATACTTATTAAACACGAAGTATAATGAGAACTTTGTATAGTATGTTTGTTGTTGTTTAAACACCAAGGTGCATCTGACCCTTTTGTAACCCCATGGACTGTAGCCCACTAGATTCTTCTTTCCATGTGATTTTCCAGACAAGAATACTGGAGTGGGTTGCCATTTCCTTCAGGGATCTTCCTGACCCAGGGATTAAACCCACGTTTCCTGCCTTGGCAGATGGATTCTTCACTACTGAGTCATCTAGGAAGTCCATATGGTATGATGCAGCTAGCTATATAGTCATCTACAGTAAGCCATAAATGTTTTTCTTTGTATTCTCTTAAAATTTCTAATTCTTTCTAAGCAAGAAACTTCTGGGAAGTTTTGTTGTAGACAACTAAATATTTGTATTAGGTGTTCAGTGTCCTTTTTATAGCTTTTCCCTTCTAGACATCTTGAGTTCTATTTCATGGAAAAAAGCCCAGAAAGATTAAAAGCCAAGTAAGAAATAAATACTATTTTAATAATCTTGAGGAGACCTCTGTAATCATCAAGAAAGCAGATGTTACCATTCAGGATGTCACTGGGTACAAGTTGTAGGACACACTATGAAACTGACTTAAATGGTAGAGAATTTACTGTTTCACATAAAAGTCTTCTAGAGCCAGGCTATATTTGGTACAAATGTGTAAAAGCTCAATGCTGGCTTCTGGGACACACACACTTTCTCCTTCCTGCCTCCAGCACTATCTTCAAGGTGTTGGCTTTCATTTGAAGATGTGTTGCTTCCTGACTGCAGGAGGAAATCTTCACCTCTAAGCATCACATCCTAACACAACTGTGCATAACGCAGAAAACTGTATTCAATATCTTGCAATAACCTATAGTGGAAAAGAATATACACATCTGAATATACACATCACTTTGCTGTACACCTGAAGGTAACACAATTACAATCAAATTTACAATCAAGTATACTTCAATTAAAAGATCGTATAATCCTCTTGATCGATAGAGGAAATTCATTTAACAAAATTCAGCACTCTTATATAACAAAAGTTCTGAATTACATGGATATAGAAGGGGGGAAGTCTCAGCAAAATAAAGGCCATATATAACAAACCCACAATTAATATCATACTAAGCAATGAAAAGCTGAACAATGAAAAGTTTACCTAAGATCAAGAACAAGACACAGATTTTCACTTTCATGACTCCTATTCAACATATTGCTAGACGTCTTCAGTTCAGTTCAGTTCAGTTTCTCAGTCCTGCCTGACTCTGCAACCCTATGAAGCGCAGCACGCCAGGCTTCCGTGTATATCACCAACTTTCGGAGTTTACCCAAACTCATGTCCATCGAGTCAGTGATGCCATCCACCCATCTCATCCTCTGTCGTTTCCTTCTCCTCCTGCTCCTAGTCCCTCCCAGCATCAGGGTCTTTTCCAGTGAGTCAACTCTTCACATCAGGTGGCCAAAGTATTGGAGTTTCAGCTTCAGCATCAGTCCTCCCAATGAACACCCAGGACTCATCTCCTTTAGGATGGACTGGTTGGATCTCCTTGCAGTCCAAGGGACTCTCAAGAGTCTTCTGCAACACCACAGTTCAAAAGCATCAATTCTTTGGTGCTCAGCCTTCTTCATAGTCCAACTCTCACATCCATACATGACCCCAGGAAAAACCATAGCCTTGACTAGACAGACCTTTGTTGGCAAAGTAATGTCTCTGCTTTTTAATATGCTATCCAGGTTGGTCATAACTTTCCTTCCAAGGAGTAAGCATCTTTTAATTTCATGGCTGCAATCACCATCTGCAGTGATTTTAGAGTCCCCCCAAATAAAGTCTAATACTGTTTCCACTTTAAAGTAATCAAAACACAAATATATAAACAGACTCACAGGCCAATGGAATAGAATAGCAAGCCCAGAAATAAATCCATGCTTATATAGTCAACTGGGCTTCTCTGGTGTCTCAGTGGTAAAGAATCCACCCAGCAATGTAGGAGTTTAGTTCACTTCAGTCACTCAGTCATTTTCAACTCTTTGCAGTCCTATTGACGGTAGCATGCCTGGCTTCCCTGTTCATCACCAACTCCTGAGCTTATTCAAACTCAGGTCCATTGAGTTGGTGATACCATCCAACCACCTCATTGTCTGTCCTGCCATCCTTTTCTCTGCCTGCCTTCAATACTTCCAAGCATCAGGAACTTTTCCAATGAGCCAGTTCTTCATATCAGATGGCCAGAATACTGGAGCTTCAGCTTCAGCATCAGTCCTTCCAATGAATATTCAGCACTGACTTTCTTTGGGATTGATTGGTTTGATCTCCTTGCTCTCCAAGGGACTCTCAAGAGCCTTCTACAACACCACAGTTCACAAGTATTAATTCTTTGGTAGTCAGCTTTCTTTATGGTCTAGGTCTCACATCCATACATGATTCCCCAAAAAAATATAGCTTTGACTAGATGAAACTTCATAGGCAAAGTAATGTCTCTGCTGTCTAGGTTGGTCATAGCCTGTCTTCCAAAGATAAGCATCCTTTAATTTCATGGCTCCATTCACTATGTGCAGTAATTTTGGAGTCCCCCAAAACAAAGTCTGTCACTTTTTTCCATTGTTTCCCCATCTATTTGCCATTAAGTAATGGGATCAGATGCCATGATCTTAGTTTTCTGAATGTTGAGTGTTAAGCTAACTTTTTCACTCTCCTTTTTCACTTTCATCAAAAGGTACTTTAGTTCCTCCTCACTTTCTGTCATTAAGGAGGTGTCATCTGCATATCTGAGGTTATTGGTATATCTCCCACAATCTTGATTCCAGCATGTGTGTCTTCCAGTCAAGCATTTCACAAGATGTACACTGTAAATAAGCTAAATATGCAAGGCGATATTATACAGCCTTGACGTACTCCTTTCCCAATTTGGAACCAGTCCATTGTCCCATGTCAAGATCTAACTGTTGCTTCTTGACCTGCCTACAGATTTCTCAGGAAGCAGATAATGTGGCCTGGTATTCCCATTTCTTGAAGAATTTTCCACAGTTTGTTGTCATCCACACAGTCAAAGGCTTTAGCATACTCAATGAGTAGAAGTAGATATTTTTCTGGAATTCCTTTGCTTTTTCAGATGCTGACAATTTGATCTCTGGTTCCTCTGCATGAAACTAGATCCCATTTTATATCACTCTCAAAAATTAAATAAAAATGGATTAAAGACTTAAATATAAGCCCCCAAATTATAATGTTTCTAGAGGAAAATTCAATGGAAAGTCTCCTTGATACTGATCTTGGAAAGAAACAAAAATGTAAAAATAAATAACTACAATCACATCACATCAAAAAAATATCTGGCCAGCAACAAAAGTATCAATTTATGGAATAGGAAAATATTTGAAGTCATGTATCAGATAAGGAGTTAATATTAGAAATATATAAGTAACTCATCCAAGTCAATAGCAAAATAAAAACAATGTGAGTACAGCCTGAACAGACATTGTTCTAAAGAAGATATTGATGGTCAACAAGTACATGAAAGTGTTCAACATCATGAATAATCAGAGAAATTAAAATCAAAGCCACAATGA
>SJYC01003241.1:22-10899 GCA_006408675.1 Madoqua kirkii | reverse complement strand
GAATTTTAAAAATTTCTCACTTTATACTGAATGAATCTTCAAAACAACCTTTCCTTTTTTAATATTTGGCCATATTTCTCTCAAGATATAATCCTCTATAAGAAGTTAGTATTTGCATGATTCGTGCTTCAGATTGTATATTTACAATTTTTAAATGAAAACACTTTTATTTTCATTCACTTAGACGGAATTTGCTGGGTTTGCCTCAAAAAAATTCTGCCAACAACTTCCTAGGAAAGCATCCCTTGTAAGTATCTTTCTAGACGAGGATTCATGTGTATTGAGGCAATATCTGTTTTCATTTTTGTTTTTTCTTAGAAAGAAGACATGGCCTGTTTTAAGAGCCTCTGATTGGGTTAGATGCAGTGAAAGACTTTTGGTGCTGAGCTCCCAAGTTCATGAATCCAATTTAAGAGGAGAGAGGAAAACAAAGGAAGGCTTTTCAAAGCAAAAAAGAACGGCATGTGCGTGCATTCATGGATACTAAGTTGAGTCTGACTCTTTGCAACCCTATGGACTATAGCTTGCCAGGCTCCTCTGTCCATGGGATTCTCCAGGCAAGAATACTGGAGTGGATTGCCATGCACTCCACCAAGTGATCTTCCTGACCCAGGGATCAAATCTGCTTCTATTATATATGCCTCCTGCATTTGCAGTCACGCTCTTTACCAGCATGTGCAAATCCATCTAAATCTAAGGCAATTTGCTATTGTTGAAATGTAAACTGAGCTGGAGGTGGTGTGAGAGAAAAGAAAATGGGGCAGAGGGATAAAACTGAGGAGGCACCTTGGCAGAAATCAGATGACAAAGTGCCTTGTGAACCATACCCAGGAATTTAAGTTTATACTTAAAGATGACAAGCAAGTGATCACTCTGGCATTAGTTGGGAGGATGGGTTGAAGAGTTAGTGAGACTCAAGAAGTGTTTTGCTGAAAAGCAAGTCCTTGAGAGGGAAGTGGAATCTGATTGACTCAAAAGTAACAAGTAGGAAAAAAAAAGTAGGTGATAGAATGAACAGTCTTTAATTACTGAACACCTATGGAGATTAACCTGGAGACTGCTGGTGTGTTTTCCAGATTCTCTGTTTAATCATCTATGCTGAGATGGGGAAGAAGGGTAGGTGTTGGAGTGGTTTTGTAGTGGAAGGGATTGCCCAGGCCTGCATATTTAGAGGCAAAAATGCTCCATCTCTTGGCTTAGTCTACAGAACTCACCTAGATAAAATTTTTACTTTGAAGTAATGATACCCTGTCCCATCTACCTTTAAGTACTTCTATTACAATCTTATAGAAAAAGAGATGAAAATGTCTATCTAATATCTGGATTGCTCATGTGGATTGGATTTGTTTTCTAGGAAAACTCCAGTCTCCTAAAATTTTATTAGTATTACTTAAGGCAATAGCCTAGAGAAGGCAATGGCACCCCACTCCAGTACTTTTGACTGAAAAATCCCATGGATGGAGGAGCCTGGTGGACTGCAGTCCATGGGGTCGTACAGAGTCAGACACAACTAAAGCGACTTAGCAGCAGCAGCAGCAGCAAGGCAATCGCCAATGCAAGTGTGCACTGACAAAAAATGCACAACCTAAAAGTTGAGAACTATGTTTTATCTGTAGTCTTGCGGAGGACTTAAGTCCAGGAGCCAGCCCCTCAGATTGCTCTGAGGGGCTACTCTGAGGAGATAAGGGAGGAGCCAGATATATAGGAGCTTTGACAATAAAAATCAGGTAGTTGGAACATCAAAAGATTACTGTTAAAGAAAAGCAGATATCTCCAGTGAATGAATTCCATACACTTTTCTGTGTATGGAAAGATGCAAGACTCTAGGTCACTGAAGTCATTCCTTTGATAGGCACCTTAACTGTCTGGGGCCAGTGTCCTGTTCTTTCTCATTCTGGATCTCCTCAGCACATGCAGTCAGGGCGGCTGTAGTGGCTGATGGATTGATGACTGCAACATCCTTTGTTTACTAATATAGCAGGTGACATTCATTATCCACACAGAGAAACCTGCTTCTAGTCTTCAGGAACCACTAGGCACTCTTTGAAAACATGCAGGGCCAGTCCTGTCCACATGTTCCTCTAAAGCTAATCACTGATATACAATGACCCTCCAGTTAGTATCTCAGCTCTTTCCAGGCTGTCAGCTGTCTGCCCTAACTTTTTGTCTCAATATCACCTTTTCTGTCCCCTTGCAGCTCATTTCTTTTCCCTGGGTCAGAAGTTTCGTTATTACTGCACAACTAAGCTGACTCCCTGGTCAAGATTTGCAATAACGATAGGTTATTGTTTCCCTGGAGCAGTCCCTTTCTCCTCAAGGCTGCCTGACCCTTTTCCTTTAACCCTTACCCTCAGAGTAACATTCTTGCTGGCTGCTGAGTAAAGGAACGCTCTTCCCCAAACACAGCTGTTTTGCAGGTTTTTCTAGGGATTAATTTTTTCCTTTCATATGCAGTTTGTCAGAGACAATGAGTGAACAAAGAGGAACATTAGGAATTGGAGATAGACTCTTTGGCTTTGTCTGACATTGACTCCTATTCAGTAAGCCAAGTTTCCTGATGCTGCTGTGACAAAGTATTACTCTGGGTGGAGAGCTTGGAGCTAGAATGTATGTTACTGCCATGCATAGCCACAGCTCTCTGCTTGGAGCTGGAGCAGAAAGAACCCTTGTTAATTTGAATCTGAGCATATGTTCCTTCCTCATTTGCATCCTGGGTAGCTGGGCTGTTCAACCTGTATAAGAGCCTAGTGGGCTTGGCCCTTTGGGGTTCCAGAGCTGAAAGCCTCGTTAAGAGCTGCAGTTTGCTTTCTGATACAGTGGAACAAACACTGTTGGCTTCTCAGATTCTCATTCTCTACCTATTTAAAATAGTAAGAAGTATTTGCTGAGCTTTTAACAGAACTGGATACATGTGAAATGTACCCATTTCCTGGAAACATGCTGAGGAGTCATTGCCTAGCAATGCATTTGTTCTCCACTTCTATGATTTCCCAGACCATTTGCTATTTACCTGTCCAGACATGCTGACTCTTGCTCTGATTTCTCTGGCTCTCTGACCCCACTTTAGATTTACACCTTAGTGAATTGGCCCTCAGGAACCACTACTCTAACCGCTCTTTCCCTCCACTTTGTCCCACTACAGTCTGTCTGATATAGTCCTGGGACAAGGGTCACTAAGGTTGTAAGAATCCATACACCAGCAAGGTCACCACCAGCTTATAATTATAATGGAATTTAAGTTTTATTGAATTTGTCTGTGTGTATTAGTTACTCCTTCATGCTTGACTCTTTGTGATGCCATAGGCTGTAGCCTACCAGGCTCATCCATCCATGAGATTTTCCAGGCAAGAGTACTGGAGTGGGTTGCCATTTCCTTCTCCAGAGGATCCTCCCAACCAAGGGATTGAACCTGGGGCTCCCGCATTGTAGGCAGATGCTTTACCATCTGAGCCACCAGGAAAATCCATCATTAATGAATTTACTTGAATTAAATTTATATTTATTAATATATATTATAAATATAGTTCTAATAGGTTTAATTATAACTATATAATTTTTAAAGTAAAGGTAATAAGTATTGAAAACTCAACATTTCATAACATCAAGGTTCTGAATAGTACTGGGAACTGTATTCAATTCCTGTGATAAACTATAATGGAAAAGAATATGAAAAATATATGTGTATGTGTGACTGAGTCACTTTGCTGTACAGCATAAATTAAACACAACTTTGGAAATAAAGTATACTTCAATAAGATTTTTATAAGTTCACCATTTCATAGTGATTTTAGTGCCCCTGACCGTTGTATATGCTCTTAACATTATTTATATGTAATATAATAATAGGAGTATGTGTTATGGTGTCCAACAAAATATCTCTTCCCAATTCTGGATTCAGAAGTATCACATTAATAGTTTAAAATCAGCCATGAAGCTATTTAGACCAGAGAAATAGACAAATACTACAAACCAAACCTTGATTGACTGTTATATTGATTGTCTACATAAAGGATCACCAAATGAAGGCAATTGGTGCAAATTTGGCCTAAACGCTAAGATTTAATTTTACATTTTCAAAGAGTTTTAAACAAAAATCAAAGAATACCCTGCTACACAGACTTTATGTGGCATGCAAAGCTTAAAATATTTAGTACCTTACTCTTTACAGAAAATTTCCTCACCCCAGTACAGAACAAGTTTTGATAGATGATGGCTATTGACCAAATTCAGCTTGCTACTTGTTTGTATAAATAAGTTTAACTGGAACACAACCAGGCTCATCCATTTATGTTTTGTCTTTCACTGCTTTCCTACTACAGTGGCAGAGCTGAGTATTTGTGACAGAGACTGCATGCCCTGCAAAGCCTAAAATATTTATGCTATGACACTTAATAGTAAAAATTTCTGACCCTTGGCCACACTAGAGAAAGTCATGAAAAAAAGTAATGCAAATTAAATTTCAAAATATGTTGTGTCTCTAGTTGTCCCATTGCAAACAGCACAAACATTTAGGGACCTTTCTTTCTTTGTGTTTAATCTTTGTTAAATTTGATTAGTATGTGTCTCAACATGTTTCTCCTTCTTCTGATTCGTGTTGATGTATGACAGAAACCAGCACAATATTGTAAAGCAATTATCCTTCAATTAAAAATAAATAAAGAAAAAAAATCTGACTCAAGAGAGGGCCTATGGGATTTATTCCATCTACCGACATTCTACTCTGATTGTTTGTCAAGTTCATGGAACTATCCTTAAAAGCTGTAGATTCTACTGTATGTGAACTAGAACAATAGTTCGAAATCACAGCATATAATATCTCCTGCCTTGTTCTTTTAGGCTATTGGGGGTCTTATGTGTTTCTATACAAATTTTAGAATTATTTTTTCCTAGTTCTGTGGAAAAAAAGAAAAAACAACACCTGTGATATTTTGATAGGAATTGCATTGAACCTGTAGATTGCCTTGAATTGTATGATCATTATAACAATATCAATTCTTCCAATTAAGAACACAGTACTTTTTTTTTACCTGTTTATCTTGTCTTCGGTTTCTATCACCAGTGTCTTATACACACACCTAGAGTGTATGTGTGTCTTTTAAATATGAAGCGAATCTCTTGTAGGCAGCATATACATGGGTCATTTTTTTTTCTTCATTCAGCCACTCTGTGTCTTGTGATTGATGCATTAAGTCCATTAACATTTAAACTAAATACTGATAGCTATGTATTTATTTCCACTTGTTAATTGTTTGGGGCTTTTCTATAATTCTTTTCCATTTCTTTCTTCTACTTTTGCTCACTTCCCTTGTGAAATGATGACTTTCTTTAGGTTTGGGTTTGGTTATCTCCCTCATGTTTTGTGTGTGGGTATCTATCAGGTTTTTGGTTTATGGTAAACGTTATATATGTAAGCTGATGATATCAAATTTAAATACATTCAAGACCCTACAAATTTTATAATTCCATTTCACATTTAATGTTTTTGATGTGATATTTTACATTTTTTGTGTGTATTCCTTACCTACTTATTGTGGATATGGATGATTTTACTACTTTTGTCTCTTAAGCTTTTTACTAGTTTTTAGGTCATTTACTATATATTTGCCTTCACCAATGAGATTATTTTCCTTTATAGTTTTAATGTTTCTAGCTGTGATATTTTCTGCTTAGAGAAGTCCCTTAACATTTCTTATAAAATCAGTTTTGTGATGTTGAACTCTTTTAGCTGTTTGGTTGTAGGTTTTTTCCCTTTTATCACACTGACAGTTAACTCTCTTATGGACTGCAAGGTTTCTGCAGAAAAATCAGCTTATAGTCTTATGGGAGTTTTCTTCTATATAGTTGATTTTGTCTAGCTTCTTTTAAGATTCACTCTTTATCATTAATGTTTGCCATTATGATTACAGTGTGTTTGGATGTGGATCTCTTTGGGCTCATTTTGTTTAGGACAGTCTGTATTTCCTGTTTCTGATCTGCTTTTACACAGGTTAGGTAATTTTTCAGTTATTATTTCTTCCAATCATTCTCTGCACTTGTTCTCTCTCTTCTCCTTCTGAAACTCCCTATAATGCTAATGTTAGTAGCATTGGTGTTGTCCCAGAGCTCTTTTGAATCATTCTCAATTTTCTTAATTCTTGTTTCTTTCTATTCAGGTTGTATGATTTTCATTTCTCCAAGTTCCAATTCACTTATCCATCATTCTGTATCATCTAACCTATTGTTGGTACTTTCTAGCATATTTTCATTTATTGTGTTCTTTGAAAACCTCACTGTGTTCATCCATTTTTTCTCCTGTGTTCAGTGAGCTTGTTTATTATCATTATCTTGAACTCTGTGTCAGTTTTATTGTTTGTATCCACTTCATTTAGTTCTTTTTCTGAGGTTTTGTTTATACCTTCATTTGAAACATATTCTTTTATCTCTTCGTTTTGCGTAATCCTTTTTGATTTCTGTAATTAAATGAGTTATGCTTCCTGTTCTTGGGGAGGTGGTTTTGTGTAGGAGACATCATATGCATTCCAGCAGCTCTCTCCTCTCTAGTAAGGATTCCTCCTACATGGGGTGCATGTGCCTCTCTATTGTGGTGCCAACTCTTGTGGGAATACTGGTAGCTGAAGTTGACTCCAAGCCACGTTGGTTTGAGATCCTGCTTTGTGTGGTGATTGTGATCCCACTCAAAACCCAGGAAGGCTTTCATGCAGTTAACTGTACAGCTTGGTGATGTTTGGCAATTCTGGACCTGCCAGTAGGCAAGCCTGTGTCCCTTCATGACTGGTAGCATGGCCCAGGAAGTATGGAGCTGCTGCCAGCCCCCTGGAAGATGGTAAGTCCTCAGGATTAATAGGCTAGAAAGACAGTTCCAAAATGGTGTTTGCCAGTGCTGATATCATTGTAGTAAAAGGAGCTCCCCAAAATGACTGTGACCAGCATCTCTGTAGCAGCAGCATCGCTGTCCTTAGGGCTTGCCTCATCCCTCTCCAAAAGGCCCATCAAGATCAGCAAGTGGGCCTGACTCAGACACCTTTCAGTCTACTGCCTTTGTGCCAGGACTCAGAGTTTGTGAGATTTTGAACATGCCGTTTCAGGCCAGAGTCTCCATTTTCTATAGTTCTCTGGCTCTCCCTTAGGTTAGACTTGCTGATTTTCAAAATCAGACCTTCTGAGGGCTCATATTCTAAGTTCAGGAAGAAAGACCTCCAGATTGAGGAGCCCTGGGTGGAGCTTGTTCCCGTTTCTCCTTGGGGAGAACCTGTATGCCTGTGATATCCCTTCCATTTGTAGGTCACTAAGCCAGGGGTGTGGATCCTGACCATACAAATGCTCCCTCCTTCCTACTCATCTCACTGTACCTTTTTCATTATATCTTAAGTTGTGGAGAATCATTTTTGTTACTCTTCAACTCATTTACATAGATAGTTGCTCTGTATTTAGCTTTAGTTTGGTGCACTTTTGGTAGGAGATGAACTCAATGTCTTTCTTCTCCATCATTTTGGATACACTCCATTAAATAGTGTTTTGAAAAATAAGAGCTGGCAGTGGAGAAAGAATTATATATTGCAAAATGTTCTCAAGTGTCAGAAAAGGAACTGGGTTCAACGTGAGACCTTTCAGTTTCTAATTTGATTCTTTCAGGATTTAAGTTCCTCTGCTCTATAAAATTAAGTCACTATAGGAAATGGTCTTCCAGGCACTCTCCAGGCCTTACATTCTGTGCAAGAGGGGAATCTCAATAATAGCTGCTGAGTTTAGGCCCAAGTTTGCATGTCTGGCACACAACTACTTGGTCACTTAGGAGCCACCTTATAGAAAGAGGAGGAAACTGTGCCACTGCTGGAGAGAAGACACGTATGTCACATTATGAGCTGGACAGTTCACAAGGTGACGTGCAAAAGAGTTACAAGGTTTCAGGAACAATACATCTAAGTCAAGGAAGATGCTAATATCCCAAGTAGACCTAGTCACAAAACCTCAATGATTAAGAAGGGAGAAGTGTTTACTCTAATTAGACTTTATATATTGAGATAATTATACTGGACATTTAACTATAGGAAATCAAACAGAAAAATTCAATATGTCCATTTTCCTACCCTCCTTTAGTGGTAATGTCTTGCAAAATTACAATACAAAATCAAGCAAGATATTAACATTGATATAGTCAAGATATAGAACATTCATCAGCAGAAAAATCTCTTGTGTTCCCACTACATCCACTTATCCTTGATTCTCACTCCCTCTTTTAATACCTAGCAAACACTAGAATAGTATTTGGGCTTCCCTGATAGCTCAGTTGGTTAAGAATCTGTCTGCAATGCAGGAGACCCCAGTTAGATTCTTGGATAGGAAAGATTCAGTGGAGAAGGGATAGGCTACTCCAGTATTCTTGGACTTCCCTTTTGGCCCAGCTTGTAAAGAATCCACCTAAAATGCTGGAGACCAGGGTTTGATCCCTGGATTGGGAAGATCCCCTGAAGAAGGGAACGGCAACCACTCCAGTATTCTGGCCTGGAGAATTCCATGGACTATATAGACCATGAAGTCACAAAGAGTTGGACACGACTGAGTGACCAAAAAAAAAAAAAGAAAGAACACTAGTATATTCTACTTTTCTCTATTTTTTTTAAATTTCATGTTATATAAACAAAATCAAACAATATGTAGCTTTTGGGGGTTGATTTTTTGTGACTCAGTGAAATTCTCTGGAGTTTTATCAAAGTTGTTGCCTGTGTCAATAATTTGTTCTTTGTATTATTGAGTAGCATTTCACAGTTTGTTTAACCATCCACCTGTTAAGAACCTCTGAGTTGTTTTTTATCTATTAGAAATAAGGTCACTGTAGGGGGACAACAGAGGATGAGATGGCTGGATGGCATCACTGACTCAATGAACGTGAGTCTGAGTGAAGTCCGGGAGTCGGTGATGGACAGGGAGGCCTGGTGTGCTGCGATTCACGGGGTCGCAAAGAGTCAGGCATGACTGAGCAACTGAAATGAACTGAACTGAACCGAACTGAAACATTCATGGACCTAGTGGTAAAGAACCCACTTGCCAGTGCAGGAGACACAGGAAATTCAGGTTCAATTCCTGGGTTGGGAAGATCCCCTGGAGAAGGAAATGGCAACCCACTCCAGTATTCTTACCTGGGGAATGCCATGGACAGACTAGACTGTCAGGCTACAGTCCATAGGCTCACAAAGAATGGGACATGACTGAAGCGACTTAGCACGCACGCAAACATTCAGTTGTATAGACATGCTTTCTTTTCTTCTTAAGGTTTATTTATTTACTTACTTTTGGGTTTGTTGGGTCTCCATTGCCGTGCTTGGGCTTTCCATAGTGTGGTGGGCAGGGCTACTAGTCGTTGTGGTGTGTGAGCTTCTCATTTGCAGTGTCTTCTCTTGTTGCAGAGGACAGACTCGAGAGTGCTGGCTCGGTAGTTGCGGAACATGGGCTTTGTTTTCTGTGGCATGTGGGATCTTCCCAGAACAGGGATCGAACTTGTGTCCTCTGCATTGGCAGGCAGACTCTTAAGCACTAGACCACCAGGAAAGCCCTTGAACATAAGTTTTTATTTCTCTGGAATGGGTGAACAAAAGTATTTAGTCATGTGGTGGTTGCATGGTTAATATTATAGGAAGTTGGCAAGCTGTCTTCCAGAGTGGCTGTTCCATTCAATATTCTCAACAATAATGTTTAAACAGCCCAGTTTCACCACATTCTCACTAATATTTGGTGTGGCCACTTTTTTTTTTTAATTTAAGTCATTCTGACAAGTGTACAACTATATTTTATTGTGGCTTTAATATGTATTTTTGTTGCTGATCTTATATAGTATCTATATAACCTTTTTGGTAAAATATCTCTTCATGTCATTTGTCCAGTCCAAACTGAATAGCTTGTTTTTGCAGTTTTTTTCTTTCCATGAGTTATTATATATTCAAAATATTACAGATTTCCCCTACTGATAGTAGAATGTTCCTATGAAACCTTTCTTAGCCAAAACGGAATAAAGAGAAGGATTTAAACCTAGGACACATCTTGCTAAGGGATACACGAAATAAATCAAGATAAAGCACAGATACCCACAGTCACAGTTCAAGGTTATATTGGCTTGATCCTGAGATGTTGAGTATAATCCTTGGAAGGAGCTGAGGAGAGACACTCCTGCTGCTCCTCAAGATGCAAACTTCCTCTTTAACAGTTCCCCGCAAAACAAATGCTGAATGCTATTCTCTGTGTTAGCCTTTTTTTGAAAATCCAAAAATTATCTTAGAATTTCTTTCAGTTGGCAAAAACAAATGCTCATGCAGATCTTTCCTAAGAGTACTGTTGTGTAAAGTGAACTTTTGAAAAGTGTGGATACCTTTTTCAGATATATGGTTACAAATACTTTCTCCCAGTCGATGGTTTCTCTTTTCATCATCTTCATGAGGTTTTTGCCTCAGTGCAAATGTCTGTATTTTAATGAGATCATTTTTTTTCAAATTTTTCTTGCTTTTGGTATCATCCTGAGAATTCTTTGCTTAACCTGATCCTGAAGACCGTGCAGATGTCCTTCTATGGGTTTTTCGGTAAAATATTTGGAACTGTATGTTTTATGTTTAAGTTTTGATCCACTTTGAGGTAATTTTTGTGTAAGGTAAGATTTGATAATATTTTATCAATGATTTTTATGTTTAATTTCATGAGAAATATTGGTCTGTAATTTTTCTTTCTTTAACATCTTTCTCTGATTTTGTTAACAGCTAATATTTTATAAAATTAGTTGGAAATTTTTTCTTCTGGAATTTTTTTCTTCTGAAATTGTTTTTTTCTGGAAGAGATAGTATAAAACACAGGTTATAGATAGATAGATCAACACAGTTTCAATCCCTGGTCTG
>SJYC01003240.1:0-13289 GCA_006408675.1 Madoqua kirkii | reverse complement strand
AGTTATTTACAAGTATCTCCTAATTATCTCCTTCCTGATTGCAGGGTTTACTGAGATATCCCATACATCTTATTTAATTCCTAATATTGGGGAAATGTGTTAGTATTTTTTTTTTACTTCTGCAGTCTTAACAGAATTTTATCAGTTTTACAGATTTGTTCTGAATAATCAACTTGATGCAGTTATAGTGTTTTTAGTGGTTGCATGTTTTTTGGTTTTTGTTTTCCTTATCACTTTGTTTAGTTTTCTAGTGGCTGTAAGTGAAAGTCGCTGAGTGGTTTCTATCTCTTTGTGACCCCATGGACTGTAGCAAGGTTTTCCCAGTGGGTGGCACTATTGGTAAAGAACCTGCCTGCCAATGCAGGTGACACAGCAGACATGGATTTGATCCCTGGGTTGGGACATCCCCTTGAGGAAGGCATGGCAACCCACTCCAGAATTCTTGCCTGGAGAATCCCATAGACAGAGAGCCTGGAAGGCTACAGTACATAGGATCACAGAGTCAGACACTACTGAAGTGACTTAACATGCATGCATGCACCATATGTAATGGTTTTATAATTTTTGTTTCAACCATTAAATATGATGTAATAAAATCATAATTAAGGTAGGCTAGTAGATTTCTCCCTGCATTCATCTGTTTCAAACTTTTCCTTTCTGAAGTTTCAAGCCTTCTTCTGTTGCATTTTCTTTTGTTTAGAGATCCTTCTTTAGCAAAGCTTTAGAGTTAGATGTACTAACAACGTATTCTTCTAATTTTCCTTCATTTGAGAGTACATTTATTTCTCTTTCATTCCTGCAAGATATTTTTGCTGAATCGAGAATTCATGGTTTGCAATTCTTTTTCCTTCAGTACAACTGACCTTTAATAGACTGCATGGGAATTGGTGTGTCAACCCTTCCACCATCAAAAACATATATAGCTTTACAGCTGGCCCTTTGTGCCTGCAGTTCTGCAACTGTGAATTCAGCTAACTGTGGATCATATGTACTGTAGTCCACATTTAATGAAAAGAAAAAAAACACTATATGTAAGTAGCCCCATTCAGTCCAGATGTGTGTTGTTCAAAGATCAACTATACTTTAAAAAAATGTTTTATTTTCTTCTGGCTTCCACTGTTACAAATGAGAAATCCACTATTATTCAAATTGGTGTTTCCTCATAAGTAATGTATCTTTTTACTCTTGACACTTTCAAGATTTTCTCTTTGGTTTACATTACCCAAGTTTAATTGTGATATGTTTTAGACTTGACTTCTTTGAGTTGATCTTTTGCAATTTGTTCACCTTCTTGAATCGGTAGAGTTTTATCTTTTGCTAAATTTGATGTTTCTGTAATTAGTTTTTGAGAACTTTTTCAGCCTCAATTTCTGTCCCATTTCCTTAAAATTTGATGATACAAATGTCAGGTCTTTCATCTTTCAAGTTCTTGAAGCTCTGTTTTGTTTTGTTTTGTTTTGTTTTCCAGTCTATTTTCTCTGTGTTGCCCAAATTGGAAAAATTATATTAATCTGTCTTCAAGTGTTCTGATTTTATCATTTGTCAACTCCAGTCTACAGTTGAACTCATTCAGTAAATTCATGTTTGTTTGTTTTGGAATGGGGGTTATTTCTTATTGATTGATTTATTTTTATAATTGTTACTTTTAATATCTTTGTTTCCAAAAAATGTATAATTTTATGTTGAAACAGTTTTATAATGGCTGCTTTAAAACCTTTGTCAGATAATTCCAGTCTTATAATTCATCTTGGTGTTTGTGACTGTAGATTTTCCTGGTTCTTGGTTTGAGTTGTTTATAGTTATAAACAACTGGGTTTTCTAGATAGTCTAATATGAAACTCTGGATTCTATTTGTTATTTTTTGCTTGGTAGACCTGCTTTTTGATGTGGCATGAGATCAGGGTGGCTGTGTTTTCTTAGCTTCTCACTGGGTCCTCCTGTCCTGGTGAGGCAGAAGCAGGGAGGATAAACCCTATTGATAATCAGCTTCATCTCACTCCACCTCATTAAGATTCTTTGCTGCTGGGTGGCAGTCAGAATACTGTCTGCTTTAGCTGTGGTGGGAGCAGGAGGATCCCCTACTCAGCCTTACTGACACTTTGCTGTGTGCCCCTTGCTTTTGGCAGAAGAGCGATGGAAGATCAGCTCCCTGCTCAGCCTGTCTGACAATACCCAGAGTATAGACGGGAGCATACTGCTTGTTTCCAAGGGTAGCAAGAAGGTGGTGTGGAAGATAAACTTTTTTTTCACCCATGCTAAACTTGCCAGGGCTGAAGACTATTATTTCCACTAGTATTGACTGGAGTAATCTATTGCTAGGCCACACTTGCTTGCCCTTTTCCTAGGGAAACAGACTTTATGTAGCTTCATTTTTTTGTGACTATTGGTTATTCTGGATCTGAGGCTTCCTCAGCACTTGTGTTGTTCTTAGTCACTCAGTTGTGTCCAACTCTTTGTGACACCATGGACTATAGCCCACCAGACTCCTCTGTCCATGGGGACTCTCCAGGCAAGAATACGGGAGTAGGTTGCCATGCCCTCCTCCAAGGGATCATCCCAACCCAGCAATCAAACCCAGGTCTCCCACATTGTAGGCAGGTTCTTTGTGGCCTGTCTAAGCCACTAGGCAAACCCGAGAGTACTGGAATAAGTAGCCTATCCCTTCTCCAGGGGAACTTCTCAACCCAGAAATTGAACTGGGATCTTCTGCACTGCAGGCAGACTCTTTACCAGCTGAGCCACCAGAGAAGGCCCATTAGCACTCTACCTGGAGGCAATAAAAAGACCCAGAGAAACCCCTACCATGCTGTTCCTCAAGTCCCAAGGGACATATCAAGCAAGCATTCCATCTTCTTTCTACATTTCAGAGACATTCCTGGCTGGATTATTCTGTTACATTCAGGGCTTTTCAGCTGTAAGATAGAGGGCCTTCAAGGAATGGGGTGGTTCCATCTTGGCAGAAAGAGAAAGCCATGAGGAGATATTTTTCTGTGAAATATTTTTATTGTCAGGTGACTATATGTGCCACATAGCTCCATAGGTGAATGCTTAGGGAGTGGCTGTTTCACTAAACAGCTTGTTAAAATGTGAGACCAATGAAATCCAACAAAAAAATCGGAGGGATGTGTTTTCTCCCCAGCTTCTCCAGCAGGCTAAATGGGGATCTGCTCATCATTGGTGACTTTGATCAAAAGAGTTCATTTCCAAGGTAGCCCTTGATATCCAGCACGGCACTTCTGATCCTCAAACAAAGCTGGTTGGTAGAAAATAAAAACCTCCACAGGTGCTGGATTTTCCCAGTAATATCTGCACTTTGAATAGTAACCTATGAAACATGAAGACATTCCTAAGAGAAAAGTTCTTAAAGCTGGAAGTCCTAGGTTCAGTTCACTTCAGTTCAGTTGCTCAGTCATGTCCGACTCTTTGCGACCCCGTGAATCACAGCACGCCAGGCCTCCCTGTCCATCACCAACTCCTGGAGTTCACTCAGATTCACGTCCATCAAGTCAGTGATGTCATCCATTCATCTCATCCTCTGCCGTCCCCTTCTCCTCCTGCCCCCAATTGCTCCCAGCATCAAAGTCTTTTCCAATGAGTCAACTCTTTACATGAGGTGGCCAAAATCCCTTATGAGTATACAATGGAAGTGAGAAATAGATTTAAGGGCCTAGATCTGATAGATAGAGTGCCTGATGAACTATGGAATGAGATTCATGACATTGTACAGGAGACACGGATCAAGACCATCCCCATGGAAAAGAAATGCAAAAAAGCAAAATGGCTGTCTGGGAAGGACTTACAAATAGCTGTGAAAAGAAGAGAAGCAAAAAGCAAAGGAGAAAAGTCCTGGGTTAACCATGCCTATTTATTGTTAAATGTTGCTAAAACTTGGAGTTTATATTATGCAATATTTCTAGTTATTTTATGTTAATATTCAATACACAGACACGCACACACACACAGAAGTCACTCAGTTGTGTCCGACTCTTTGTGATCCCATGGATTGTAACCCACCAGGCTCTTTGGTCCATGGGGATTTTCCAAGCGTGAATACTGGAGTGGGTTGCCATTTCCTTCTCCAGGGGATATTCCTGACCCAGGGATCGAACCTGGGTCTTCTGCACTGTAGGCAGACGATTTACCGTCTGAGCTACCGGGGAAGTCCATCAAAAACACAGAAGAGTAGTAGTAAGTTTCAAAAGGATGTTAGTTGAGATCTTTTATAGACCCTATTAAATATAATACGTATGTTATCAACCTCTTCATAACACAGCATATGTGGCATAGACACATTTTCCCAGCCACTTCATAGTAATCAGTTGAATTTAAGCTTCTAAGTAGTGTCTCCAAGTGCCATTTATTTTAATTTCCACTGAAATATAGTATAGTGCAATATCTGAGTGAGCATGAAAGAATCCTTACGTGGAGATTATAAAAGATATTTTCACTTTTCTGATTTTATAGCTTCCAAATGTTGGGCTATTTCATTATGGCATATAATCTGTGGGCATAATGCATTCTATGAAGATTTATATGGACCAATGAGAATTTTGTGTTTTCTGATTTCATTTCTGAATATTTCCCCTTTTACTTTCCTACTCAAACTCTTACTCTTATTAGGTCCATATCCTTACAGTTCTCTGCACACAATTAGTATAGCAGACTACATTATTAAAAAAAAAAAATCACAGCAGTATTTCCAGTTCCACACGCTCTTCTAAAGCACCACTATTGTTCATCAGTTGGATTTTCTCTTTAACCACATCAAATTTTGTGGTCACTTTGATGACCAGAATGTGACAGAGGTGGTATCACCTGACTTTCAAAGCTAGAGCATAAAAGTGATATGGCTTATAACTGGCTCTCACAGGCTGCCCTTGTTACTGAACCAAATTTGAGTCTACTTTCTGGCACATGAAACATGTCTGTTTCCCCAAAATTTTAGACTATGAAAAATTTTCCCATACATTGTATTTTAGTACTTCCATAAAGTATGCTTTGGGGAAATTCTTGAACATAACCTCCCTCTCTCTCTCCCCAAGGTAATAAAACTCTGTGCAAGAACAAAATGGAATTCATCTCAGAGACAACTAGAGGTGAGTCTTTGTGTGAGAGAATTTGATAGATTATAAATTGACCTTGACAGGGGCATACTAGCCTTTTCCCCTGATTTTGACTCCTATCTGCTACCTGTTTCCATTTTCATGTTTGCAGCATGCTACTTTCTGAAATGTGTACCTAAACTCTGATCTCTAATGGAAGCTTCAGAAAGGGGGGTAGAGAAGAAAAGGGCTTAGAGGAAATATGAAAAAGATAAGTTTGCTTGAGGGGACATGACTGAAATTTCACACCTATTCAGCCCAGGTAACCTTTAGACAGAGCAGATAAGAAATTACTAATAAATATCTACTTAGTAAGGAAGAGAGTGCACTTACCAGGAGTATTGTTTGAGCCATACATTTATCCTCACAAATACTTGTGTGTGTGCATGTCAGGGAGACAGTGCTGATGTCAGTGAGAAGGAGATGAAACATATGGGAAAGGAGGAAGACAGCAGTTTTGGTCTGGCAGTGGTAGAATCAGGAATCTTCACTAGGGTACTTGCTCTCTATAGTGAGAACCAACAAATGTGGCTTATCTCACTTATTTTCCACTCATCAGCATCCATCATAAAATATTAATAACTCCCTAATTCTGATCGGTTCTGAGGATGAGTGAAACTTAGTTTCTATCCATGAGAAAGATATCAAGGAAGTATGATACATCTTTCACCAAAAAAAATGACCTTAATTATTACCTCTCTGCAAGATGATGTGCAGCAACTCCCACCCTTTGTGTCTGGTGGAACCTGGGTTCTTCTCGACCAATGTCAGATGGTAGAAATGGCACTGGGGCATTTTCAGGTCTCAGCACACCTGGAGGACTTCTGCTCTTGCTTTTGAAGCTCCATCAGCTGCCATACAAATAAGCCCAGGCTAGCAAGCTGAATTTGGGAAGACATCTGGCCCAGTTCTTCCATCCCCAAACCAATAGCCATATAAGAAAAACCATCCTTAAGTCAGCCAGATCCCAGGTTGCACACAAACTGACTACAGACACATGCCTGTTCCCTAAAAGGTCAACCAAAACTAGCTCAGTAGACTACTCCTCTGAATCTTAGATTCATGATCAATAATAAATGATTATGGTTTTAAGCCACTAAGTTTTGAGATGGTGTCTTAAGCTGTGACTGTTAACTGATCCAAGGAGAAAGAAGCATAAACAAATCAAATAAGTGTAGTTTTAGAAGTAAGCCTAAGATGCTTGCATAGCCAGAAAGAGGAAGACTAATAAGCCTAATAGAGATTATGCATCGTTTAAGAGATGACTCTCAAGGAAGATTTAGGCATTAACCACATGGTGAGTGTACTATTAGCAGAGCATATGTAGGGGCAAAAGCACACAAGTGAGCAGGAAGCACCAAATGTGTGTGAGGAAGTAAAGGCTCTATAGGGCTTTCAACATGCTGGCATGCATGCGTGCTAAGTTGCTTCAGTCGTGTTTGACTCTTTGTGACCCTGTGGATCATAGCCTGCCAGGCTCCTCTTTCCATGGGATTCTCCAGGCAAGACTGCTAGAGCAGGTTGCGAGGCCCTCCTTCAGGGGCTCTTCCCCATCCAAGGATGGAACTCTCATTCTCTTCTGTCTCCTGCCATTGGCAGGCAGCCTCTTTACCACTAGCACCACCTAGGGGGGCCCTTCAATATGTTTGAAAGTGAAAGTGAAGTCATTCACTCGTGTCTGACTCTTTGCGACCCCACAGACTGTAGCCTACCAGGCTCCTCTGTCCATGGGATTTTCCAGGCAATAGTATTGGAGTGGATTGCCATTTCCTTCTCCAGGGGAATCTTTCCAACCCAAGGCTCAAAGCCAGGTCTCCCTCACTCCCTCACTGTAGACAGACACTTTACCATCTGAGCCACCAGGGAAGTGAGGAAATCAAACAGAAAAGGGAGCTGAGTGTTGCCTTGTTGAGAAGCCTACATACCTAGTTCAGTGACCTTACAAGGCTCGAGTCAGTCTTCATTTTCTGAGGCTGACCTGTCTGCTCTCTGCTCAAAACTAGTGTTCACTGTTCTGGTTTTTCTTGCTTTCTGTAATATTCCTTATCTTTGCCTTTCACAGGGCATTTACACAGCCCATGGGAAATTATTTAGGTCTCATACTTGTAAAAATGTCAGCTGTGAGAGAGCTTTCTCATCTAAAGATTCCAGATTTGTTTTTGTTTCCATAACATCTCTGTTTCAGAACTGTAACAACAGCAGTTAATGAAAAGAATGATAATTCACCTCAACTAACATTTGTTGGCCATCAGTTATTTTTGAGACAGTGTGTTCTCTGCTTTCCATTCACATAGAGCGGGATTAATTAGATAGAAAGACAAGTCCCTGGGGCTCTCTTGGGCCTAGAGCTTCAACTGCTCATCTGAATATGGCTGAATATCAAAAACAAAGCGAGGCAGCCAAACATCTCAGGGATGGGGAAGCCATGCACCTACAGAGAGAGGCATAAAGCCAGCTCAGCATCAGCAGCCCTATGTTTGGACCTGGTTCTTTCATTTGCTAACACTTTAAATTGAGGAAAATTCCTTGCTTCTCATAGCCTTGGCTTTAATGCTTATGAAAAATGTATAATAATATTTTATTTTTATTTCATTTTGATTAATTTAATTGAAGTTGCCACATATGACTAGCAGCTGCTTTACTGAGCAACACAACTCTAGAGTCTGAGCACCCTGGATTCAAATCCTGTCTATCTCACTTGGTAATTGTGTGACTTTGGGAAATATATTCAACCTTGCTGTGCCTTGGTTTCTTGTCTGCAAAATAATTATAAAAATATTTTAAAAGTTATTGGGAGGCTAAAATGAAATATGTGGGCTTAGTAGCTGATATGCAAAGAGCATTCAATAAATATACTTTGTTACTTTATTATTTCAAACATTTATAATTTCACAAATATATGGATTATTATTGTCTTCCTACAAAAGCTAATGAGACATGTGACACAGGTTTAATCTACCAATTCTGTTACAGATGAAGTACAGCAAGCTTAGTGCCTGGCTTGAAGGGCAAAGGTATATGCAATCCAACAATGCTTGAGTATTTGTTTGCTGGGTGTTCAGGATCTTCGTGACACTGTGTGGAGCACGACCAGGGTTACAGAAGACATGTGCAACACAGACTCTTTTCTCAAGCTACTTAGTGTCCAACGGCAAGATGAATCTGATACGTGGAGGCAGGGGGAGTAATAGTCAATGTTCTGATAGCTGCACGGTTCTGATCATGCCTATCAGTGGTCCAGCAACATCCTTGGAGACAGTCCAATCATTCTACAGTGGCTCAGGAACTACACCAGGCCCATAAAACTTAATATCTTATTAAATGCTCACACCCATCTTTCAACAGTATTAAAATTATCTGTGGTCCACAAATGAACAAACCAAGAATTTGAGAAGTAAAACAATTTGACCTAGGACACTGTCTGGTCTATGATTTGATTTGTCCAACTTATGAGCTAGTAAGTTAGCTTACCGTATTGAGGGTGCTGACAGAGGACACAAAAGTCTTAATCAGACACAAAAAATTTATGACTCACAGCACAGTAAGCAGCATAGTTTAAATGGTTTCTCCTGAACCCTGAGTCCCATCACATTCCCAGATGGGTGCTATGCATGTAGTAGGTTTTTATATCACAGCTGAAAAACAGGGTTTGGGAAGTCTATCATCTTATAATGAGAAGCAAGCAAAACTGCTTTGTTTCCAACAGAGACTTGACTTCATCCCCTAAGGTTGTCAGCAGAAAATATTACCCTGGAAAGGGGCTCAGTAGAGAGTGGTTGTGCTTTGCATGTGGGACCTACTCAGCTAGGAGGGTTCAGGGAGACTTAGGGTGTATGGCTGATTGCCTCTCCCAAAGATCCCAAGCACAGGTGGTGCTAGTGGCAAAGAACCTGCCTGCCAATACAGGAGACTAAGAGATGCAAGTTTGACCCCTGGGTCAGGAAGACTCCCTGTAGGAAGACACAGCAACCCACTCAAATACTCTTGCCTGGAGAATTGCATGGACAGAGGAGTCTGGAAGGCTACAGTCCATAGCGTCACAAAGAATCAGACATGACTGAAGCAACTTAGCACAACAACACCAAGAAGTGATTAACGGTCTTTGGTTTTAAATCCAATATAATATGGCAACTGCAAGTCATACAGGCAAATTCGACAGTCCTGCCCTCCTGGAGTGCTTTTGACATCACCCTGTGCCAGTACTATTTCAAATCCTGAAAGATGATGCTGTGAAAGTGATGCACTCAATATTCCAGCACATTTGGAAAACTCAGAAGTGACCACAGGACTGGAAAAGGTCAGTTTTCATTTCAATCCCTAAGAAAGGCAATGCCAAACAATCTTCAAATTACTGCACAATTGCATTCATCTCACAAGCTAGTAAAGTAATGCTCAAAATTCTCCAAGACATGCTTCAGCAATACGTGAACTGTGAAATTCCAGATGTTCAAGCTGGTTTTAGAAAAGGCAGAGGAACCAGAGATCAAATGGCCAACATCCACTGGATCAAGGAAAAAGCAACAGAGTTCCAGAAAAACATCTATTTCTGCTTTATTAACTATGCCAAAGCCTTTGACTGTGTGGATCACAATAAACTGATGAAAATTCTGAAAGAGATGGGAATACCAGACTATTTGACCTGTTTCTTGAGAAACCTGTATGCAAGTCAGGAAACAACAGTTAAAATTGGACATGGAACAACAGACTGATCCCAAATAGGAAAAGGAGTACATCAAGGCTGTATATTGTCACCCTACTTATTTAACTTCTATGCAGAGTACATCATGAGAAATGCTGGGCTGGAAGAAACACAAGCTGGAATCAAGATTGGTGGGAGAAATATCAATAACTTCAGATATGCAGATGACACCACCCTTATGGCAGAAAGTGAAGAGGAACTAAAAAGCTTCTTGATGAAAGTGAAAGACAAGAGTAAAAAAGTTGGCTTAAAGCTCAACATTCAGAAAACAAAGATCATGGCATCTGGTCCCTTCACTTTATGAGAAAGAGATGGAGAAAAAGTGTCAGACTTTGTTTTCTTGGGCTCCAAAATCACTGCATATGGTGACTGCAGCCATGAAATTTAAGAATGCTTACTTCTTGGAAGGAAAGTTATGACCAAACTAGATAGCATATTCAAAAGCAGAGACATTATTTTGCCAACAAAGGTCCATCTAGTCAAGGCTATGATTTTTCCAGTAGTCATGTATGGATGTGAGAGTTGGACTATAAAGAAAGCTGAATGCTGAAGAATAGATGCTTTTGAACTGTGATGTTGGCGAAGACTCTTGAGAGTCCTTTGGACTAGAAGAGCCAACCAGTCCATCTTAAAGAAGATTGGTCCTAGGTGTTCATTGGAAGGACTGGTACTGAAGCTGAAACTCCAGTACTTTGGCCACCTCATGTGAACAGTTGACTCATTGGAAAAGACCCTGATGCTGTGAAAGATTGGGGGCAGGAGGAGCTGGGGATGACAGAGGATGAGATGGCTGGATGGCATCACTGACTTGATGGGCATGGGTTTGGGTAGACTCTGGGAGTTGGTGATGGACAGAGAGGCCTGGCGTGCTGTGATTCATGAGGTTGCAAAGAGTTGGACACGACTGAGTGACTGAACTGAACTATGCCAGTGAAACTTACCTTGTTATGAAAAGTTTAAAAGACCTAGATTTTTTACCTACAATCTGCATACAGTATTTCTAATACTTATAAAATATTTCAAATACAATGTCATCCTAATTTTATAAGAAATGCAGAGGAAATTTGCATGCTCTGCCTAAGGCAAACCAGAAACTTGGCCTCAGGAAAATGTATCACAATTTATTTTTCTCTCCTTACCCTCTGTCTTTCTCATTTCCTTATTATATTCATGTTCAACATTCTTTCACAGAAAAACCTGGCCTTTCACTGCTGTCAGCAATCACAACGCAACCTTCCTGACACAGATCCATTTCCCTGTAATGTCCAGCGTTGAGCCCCGTGACACCCAGAAATAATCAATACCTCTCAGCTTCCCTTGTTTATCTTTTCGTGGGTGCCCAAGGATATTCACAAGAGGCTGACACTTTAATACAAAAATATCTGCTAAAAGAGCAAGGAAAATAAATTAGTCTAGGGGAGATTTAGCTAAAATTGAGCAATTTTTATAGCATTTAGAGGATTTTTCTCTTTCATTAAGCAGAATGTAAACAATCAAACAAGTGATTTGATTTCATAAAGGGAAAAGTCATTGTATGGTTCTCAAAACATAAAAAGTAGTATGATGTACCAACAAGTACAAAAGGGTTTCTTTCTCATTTATTAGCCCCTGCAAATAGGATCTTTTGATGCCTTCTCTTGGGACTTCACAAGATATTTTATCACATTTGTGAAAAACTCTTTTTTTCCCTACTTTCCATATGAGTCACAAATGAGCACCCAGGTAGTTATTACAGTATGTGGGGGCTCAGTCAACCCTTATCAATGCCAGGACATATGAGCAGAACCATTGCTCCTGGCACTGTTTGCTTCTGAACATTTTGCAACAAATGACAGGGAGGGATGACAGCTCTAAAACAGCTTTTTGCTACTATGGGAGGCTTGAACATTAATTATATCTCTTTAGAAAATTGTTCTAATGACTTTGTGGATAAGGAGAGATGTTAAGAACTCCCTAAGTCCTCTCCTAATTCAAATTTCACTAATAAGTTGATGTGTTAGAACTCTCCCTCCCTAACTGAGGGATTACTTTCTCCTGCCTTCTATTTAAGTGGAGTCTTTAAAGCAGATAAATTATTTTTTAACTCTTTATATGTCTTAATTGGTAAAAGTTAAGTATTGCATTGTTGTTTTTTTTTTTCCAGTGGATTATACATTCCTTCAAAATGAATGGAAAGGAAGTCATAACATTAGTTGAGTATCTATTTTGTGCTAGACACTGTAGTTTCATATTTGCCCTCACAATGCCAGGAGCTGAGTATTATTATCTTCATTTTATTTTACTGTTTCCAGTTTATTTGTTTTTATTGAAGCATAGTTGATTACAATATTATATTAGTTTCCAGTATATAGCATAGTGATTCATTTTTATAAATTATACTTCATTAAAAGTTTTTCCAAGATAATGGCTATAGTTTCCTGTGCAATTAGTATGTCATTGTTACTTACCTGTTTCATACACAGTACTTAGTATCTCTCCCTTATACTTATCTTGTGCCTCTTCCATTCCTCATCACAACACTAACCACTAGTGGTTTTCTATACCTGTGAGTCTTTCTGTTTTGCTATATACATCCATTTCTTTTATTCTTTTAGATTCCACAAATAAGTTATATCATTTAGTATTTTTCTTATTTCACTAAGCATAATATTCTCTAGGTCCATTCAAGTTGCTGCAAATGAAGAATTTTACTCTTTTTTATGGCTGAGTGATATGCCATATTTATATGTATTTATATACCACAGTTTCTCTATCCCTATGTCTATTGATGAGCACTTGGTTTGCTTCCATATCTTGGCTACAGAAATAATGCTGCTAGGAATATTGGAGCACAAGCACTTTTTCAAATTAGTGTTTTCATTTTTCATTTTTTTCTGGATATATCCTGAGGAGTGGGATTGCAAAATAATACGGTAGTCCCATTTTTAGTTTTTCTTAAGAACCTCCATACTGTTTTCCATAGTGGCTACACACATTTATATTCTTACCAATAGTATAGGAGAGTCCCCTTTCCATAACCATCCTCATCAGCATTTGCTTTTTGTAGACTTTTGGATGATGGCCATTCTGACAATTGTGAAATGGTACCTTGTTGTTGTTTTGATCTACATTTCTCAAATAAGTAGTGATTTGAAACTCTTTTTATGTACCTGTGGGCCATCTGTATGTCTTCTTAGGAAAACTGTCTCTTTAGGTCTTCTGCCCATTTTGATTGGGTTATTTGGTTTATCAGTATTGATTTCATGAACTGTTTATATATGTTGGATATTAACCCCTTGTCGGTTATGTCAGTTGCAAATATTTTCTCCTAGTCCATCAGTTCAGTTCATTCAGTTGTGTCTGATCCCATGAACTGCAGCACGCCAGGCCTCCCTGTCCATCACCAAACCCCAGAGTTCACTCAAACTCACGTCCATCCAGTCAGTGATGCCATCCAGCCATCTCATCCTCTGTCATCCCCTTTTCCTCCTTCCCCCAATCCCTCCCAG
>SJYC01003236.1:0-13023 GCA_006408675.1 Madoqua kirkii | reverse complement strand
ATGTACTTGTTTAGAAGGTCCTTCAGTTAATTTCATTAGCATCTCTAATGGTAAGCTGAAATAGTTTCACATCCTGAAGCCCACAGGTATTTCCCTATAATCTTTTTGCCCAGAGAACTTTAGTCCAGTTAGTAGGAGGCTGGCATAGGAGAAACAGCAGCATTCACATGATCAAATTGAAAATGAGGGTTTAGATCAAAACAAAACAATAAATAAAAGGTAACAGTTTTGAATGAAAAATTAGATGAGATTATCTTATTTTATTTAAATTGCAATTGAAAACAAATTATATATTCTAGGATGTATGGGCTTCCCTGGTGGCTCAGTGATAAAGAATCCGCCTGCAATGAAGGAGGTGTGGGTTTGATCCCTGGGTGGAGAAGATGCCCTGGAGAAGGAAATGGCAACCCAGTCCAGTAATTCTTGCCTGGGAAATTCTATGGACAGAGGACCGTGGTGGGCTGTAGTCCACGGGGTTGCAAATGAGTCAGCCATGACTTAGTGAAACAACAACAGTGACTTGGATGTGTAGTTGTGTGTGTGTGTGTTTGCATATGCATGTGTTCAGTCATGTGCTCATTTTTTTGCTCATTGTACCATTACACTGTAGTCTGCCAGGCTCCTCTGTCCTTGGGATTTTCCAGGCAAGGGTACCAGAGTGGGCTGCTATTACCTACACCAGGGGATCCTCCTGACCCAGGGATCAACCTTGGTCTCTTCCATTTCTTGCACCGGCGGGCAGACTCTTCACCGCTGCACCACCTGGGGAAGCCCTGTACTTCTGTGTACTCGGGGGTAAGTTCGTGTACAGGAATAAACACACAGGAACCCAGGAAAGGATGAGCCATCATCCTCTCCAAATGACTGCTGCGCAAAGACTGGAGTGAAATGTTCTTTCTATAAGCCTTTTCCACGTGGAAGTGCAGCCTCTGCTCTCCGCCTGTTTTCTGTCTTCTCCATATTTAGACTCCGGCGGGCAGACTCTTCACCGCTGCACCACCTGGGGAAGCCCTGTACTTCTGTGTACTCGGGGGTAAGTTCGTGTACAGGAATAAACACACAGGAACCCAGGAAAGGATGAGCCATCATCCTCTCCAAATGACTGCTGCGCAAAGACTGGAGTGAAATGTTCTTTCTATAAGCCTTTTCCACGTGGAAGTGCAGCCTCTGCTCTCCGCCTGTTTTCTGTCTTCTCCATATTTAGACTTGAAGAAAAAGAAGTGCATTTCTCCCTCCCTTCCATCCTTCCTTTTTTTTTTTTTTTTGAATAGACTATCAAAATTTTGGCTGTGTTCAAAGAAAAGAAATAAAGCAAGCAAACTAATGTGTAGCCAAGAAGGGAAAATAAGATTGCCACATCTTCTTGTACAGAGTCAGCAGTTTTCTACCTTGAACAAAATACTTTTTTGTTCTAAAGAAGAGAAAATGGGACTTTGAGATGTAGCACTATTATCGAACCATCTGTTGTGCTCCTTTTTTCTTGGAATTGATGGGAAATATACAAGCAACATACACCAAAACTGGCCCTCTGAAATGAGTGGCCCATACATTTGGCCGGTTTATCACACAGAAACATGAAGTATCGTCATTAAAGTTTCTATCTCTGGGTCTCATTTCCTCTTATCTCCCAGTAGAAATGTTGTACTGTCCTAACATTTGTAATTGAAAGCAAAGATAGATAAGAATTCAACCCTCTAGTCCCACTTATTGCAATTGTATTTCGATACATGGCTTAATTAGCTGTGCTCAGCCTCCTCCATGTCTTTGAAGTGGTGAAGTCCCATTGCATCTGTTCAGCTAATTTTATGCTGTCAGCCTGATTTTTGAGTTTGTAGAAACCGAGGGTACGAGTGCCCCTTGTGATCTCTAAATCCAGATTCTTGGTTCACAGAAGTCAGTGGAGAACATGGAGCGAGTTGTCTTGGACTTGAGCTTCAGTTAAAGCATTTGGTCATCTGTCACCAAGTACACCTTGCAAAATTAATTTGTCAGCATAAGGAAGGATGGAAAGGACATTGAGATATAGACACGTTAATAACAAAACAACATTACATGTCTCAACACCTAGCTAGGGAGAGGGTGAGAAGGGGTTGTGAGATATTTTAAGAGTAATGCTAATTTTATAAAGCTGCTTATGGGAAAAAACAAATACTGATGAGATTGTGCAAGAAATGCTACACTGTGGTTTAACAAACACAATAAAGTCAGAGAAAAGGTAGTATGAGTAAAAGATGAAGAAAATGATAGGGCTGTGTATATCTAAGGTGTGATCTTTAATATGATCAGTGAAACCCCCAAAGACGTTTCACTCTAGCTGTGAAAAGGGTTCAGACCATGCTATCCAGTCTAATACCTTTTTTGACAATACTAGCTAGATATTCATCCTATTAATATAACATTTTGTACATTGTGGGCCCTGTCCAGTCTCTGTTGGCTTGAGATAGATCTCCTGAGCGAAAAGCAACAGAAGTTTCTAAGGTATCAGGCAGTAACACATGATCTACAGCTTAACAGTACTTTGAGAGCAGAAATTGTGCTCATCAGTTATCCCCATGTTCGTCTGCATCCTCTGGCCTCCACTGATGCAAGGTTTGAGGTAAATGGAGTTGGATCAGGAGCAAAGGGTGTCACTTCGAGGCAGTCATTTAGACTATATCCGTTCTTCCCGCATTCCTCTCTTTCCGTGCCTCCTCTTGGCTGAACTTTAGAGGTCTTGTGTCCTAGAGAGTCTTGCATGAAGATGAAGGCAGGCCACCAACCCATATTAGCACTTACATGAGCAGGAAATAAACATGCAATATGCATGTGTGTGTGTATGAGTATGCATGTTAAGCTACAGATATTTAATTTTACCATAGATAGCCTATCCTGACTCTTGCAACAAGGAAGGATTCTTTTTTATTGATCCTGAGATTTGATCATGTAACTAATTTTAATATTTAGAAACTGCAAGTTAAAAAAAGGGCTTCCCAGGTGGCTGAGTGGTAAAGAATCTGCCTACCAGTACAGGAGTCACAGGAGACAGGGGTTCAATCCCTGGGTTGGGAAGATCCTCTGGAGAAGGGAATACTACTCCATCCAGTATTCCTGCCTGGAAAAATCCCATGGACAGAGGAGCCTGGCAGGCTACAGCTCATAGGGTTGTAAAGAGTCAGACATGAGTGAGCGACTGATCACACCTGCAGGTTATAAAACAGCTGTGCTAGTCTCAGAGGAAAATAAAATTCCTGAAGTTCTTCTCTTTCCTGGGACCGGACCCTTCTTGGAAACCTCTGAAAACAGGCTTCCCAGCCAGCACACATTAGCTTGCGACACAGTGTGCTGCTGGGGCGTCAGGCCCTCAGCCCATGGTGGATTGCAGGGCTAGGAGGCCAGACCATCTAGACAGAGCATCACTAGCCGTGAATAGCCGTGCCTGTTCCTCCAGGATGCCCTGTGAGTATCATTTCCTGTGTGTAACGTGATGTGAAAATGTAGAGACGCACCATGGGTCTGGGTATCCAGGGTCACCCCTATGATTACTCCTGTACTCCAGGTCTTTTTCTTAGTCTCCATTCTCACTTAGGTCCTCTCCCAATCACATTATTATCAAAAATATTAATAAGGAATTATTGCAACAATTGGCAATAAATATCAGTTGAAAAAATAAATAAACCTGCAGGCACTCCTGTATACCTCCAGAGGCCCTCTTTTGAGGTCTCTCATCTGTACATAGTGGAGAAAGTTTCCTGGCAAATGTTAAAATCTTCCTAAGTAGAACATCCCATTCTGTTCCTGAATTTTTGTCTTGAAAAGAAAAAACCTGAAACTAAAGCCTGCTGCAGCCTGGGGTGTCTCTCTTAGGATCACCCAATCTTTGTTTTCTCTTGGAAAGCAAGGAGATCAAACCAATCAGTCTTAAAGGAACTCAACCCTGAATGCTCTTTGGAAGGACTGATGCTGAAGCTCCAATCCTTTGGCCACTGGATGTGAAGAGCTGAATCACTGGAAAAGAGCCTGAAGTTGGGAAAGATTGAGGTAGAAGGAGAAGAGGGTGACAGAGGATGAGATGGTTGAATGGCATCACCAACTTGATGGACGTGAACTTGGGCAAACTCTGGGAGGCAGTGAGTGACAGGGAAGCCTGGCGTGCTGCAGTCCATGGAGTTGTGAAGAGATGGACACAACGTGGTGACCGAACAACAAAAACGGTCTTTGTTTATCATAAGAAACTAGATTTTAATAGACTCTTATATTTATCAATGTTTATGTCATTCCTGAATCTTTATATTTCACATATATTAGTTTACTTATTTCTCATAGAACATGAAACCCTAATGAGCTAAATATTGTTTTCAGTCCCTGTTTTACAGATTAAAACAAACAAAACTGAGAACCAGGTAACTTACGAATCTTGCTCATGATCTCATAGCACTACCTAGCAAGCGTCAGAGCTCACATTAAGAGCAAGAAGCCCAATTCCAGGCTCTGAAAGACGATGCTGTGCTATCTCCTCTCAACAGGCTGAAGGTGAAGTTCCCAGCCTAAGAGTTTTGTTTCATTTGGTGTAAATTGTCATCCTCTATCGTAGTGCCAAAAGTCACTTCAAAAGGAAACAGCTCTGATGATCAACAATTGTTTAGAAGAGGTGTGATTTTGAGTTTTAAGAGTTGACCTTAGTTCAGCTCAGCTCTCCTGTTTGATAGTCAAAGTTATGCTGTTATCCCCTAAAATGGGTAATCTACTATGTCACCAGCTCTGTGATGGGTGACTCCATACTCACATAGGAATGTTTGTTTTATCATCAGAAAAATGGTAAAAATCCACCCAACATGTCTTGTGTTCTGTCCCCCCAAATTTGGCATATTGGTCCTCTTTGGAAGGTTCAAAACCTGTAAACTTCCTCACCTCCCCAATCATCTGTAGCACACCAATAATAATTATGCTTCCCAATGGTTAAATAATGTGTCCATTCTATGAATAATAATGGCTGCACGTTGAAAGTGGCCAAAGAGTAGATAATGTTCTAATTAGCCAGAACTGAGAAAACAACTCTAGTAAAAATTCTCAGCTTACTTAATGCTTCATAGTAATTAATAGTAATTGATAACAACTTGTAGCAATTAAGATCTAATATGTGTACTTAATTTGCAAGTGTCCTTACCTTGAATACATGTGTTCATCTAATATAACAGTCTGGGATTGGGGACTCATGCTTTTCCCTCTTCTACTGAGAAAATTGTTAAGGCTCTTACCTGTCATGTTGTTGCTGGAAGAGAGTTTCAGATCCTTTTAGCATACTGCAGCGCACTCCGGATGAAAACTTTGAAGCTTAGAGAAGTCTAGTCATTTATTCAAGCCACTTTTCAAGCCATTGGCAGGAACGCTGAGTGGCATCCCTGGGTCAGCTACTCGATTTGTGAACAGGGCTGGCACGTGATATGGTACAGTATATGGTGTTTTTGTCTGTATAAAAAATTACCTTTGCTTTGTTACAAGAGGGCTGGGGTGCAAGGACTCTAAAATTGATAATCATGTCAAGTTAATAAATTAAAAGGGGTTTAATGGCTAAAATGCCAAACACTTTGTTTTCTAGGTATAGTTCTCTCTACTAGACACTGTACCTGTAGAAGAAATAAATGAACATGCAAAGCTAACCCCTCCACACTCTGTTTGAACTCTTTGAATGACACTGAGCTCAGAACTTTGCGTGGCTTTTTATGTTGACTCTGTAAAATGAAACTCTCTTAGGGCAACTTATGTGAATTCTATTCAGAGTTTAAAAACACAGATTTATGGAGAGCCCCAGATCAATCAAAAGCATGGCAGTGTTTGGAAAACACGCACAGAGAAGACAAAGGAAAACTGTGGAAAGACCCTGCCGCCAAGAATGGCTTGTTAGCAGTTGAAAATACCAAGATATGACCGTATAATGGAAATGTAGCAATGATCATTTGAGCAGAAACACAATTTGCATGAAACTGAATCAGGAAATGTCCTGGAACACCAGAAAGATGAAAAATCTAGGATCCTGCAGGGCATGTTCACGTTGCTGGACACAAACCACGTGATGGATCTTCCCGGAGTCAGACAACCTGGAGGAAGCATGAAGCCCTTTCTAGACACTGACTTTAGAGATGCACTGTGGCAGATAAGGACCGCCCACGAGGCACAGGGGTAAACAGTGTGCTTGCCAGCATAGGCAGAAGGTGGAGGAGATGCAAGTTCGAACCCTGGGTCCGGAAGATCCCCTGGAGGAGGAAATGTCAAGTCACTCCAGTGTTCTTGCCTGGATAATTCCATGGACAGAGGAGCCTGGTGGGTTACAGTCCATGAGGTGGTAAAGAACTGAATACGAATGAGCAGCTGAACATACACACATGCACACCCACCGCAAGCAGTCTTACATTTAAATGAAGAATGAACAGACAGATAGATAAAGAGACAGAGATGGCTGTGTAAGCTGTCTAAGTGATCTCTCAGCTCTGTTTTTGATATCTGTTTTATTCCTTCATTCCCCAATAGGAAATTCATTAAAGGGAAGAATGCTCCTTAAATTGTACTCTGCTGTACCCTGGAGGAACACCTGAAAAGGTTAATAACAAACCCTTGAGATTAGGCAAGTGGAGAGGAAAGAATTATGAAATAAAACAAAGCAAAGGAATCGTGTAAACAAATTAATTGTCTGGAAGTGAAAAGCACGTTTGTAATTTTGCCCTTGTCGAAGGAAAATTGGAGTTCATTATGCTCACTGACTGATTTAAAAGCTCCTTCTCACACAGCGTCACCAAGAGAGGGAGTGTAGTGGAGTGCAAAGACTGAATTGGTTGCAGCGTCAATTAAAACAGAAATTCATTACTGAAACCTCCAGAGTAAAAGGTTGAGGCTTTATGCTTTATGCGCTGAGGATAGAGGGAAGTTTTTCTCATTTTATTTTCAGGTTTCTTTTTTTTTCTTTCCTCTTCCAAATTGATTTTGAGGACTTTTGTTTTGGATTTCCAGTAGTGGCTATTATGCCATTTTGTTACAAATTGTGTTATCACCTGTCATGCATTAAGCACATTCTCTGTGCAAGTGTGTGAGTCGCTTCAGTCATGTCTGACTCTTTGTGACCTTATGCACTGTAGCCCACCAGGCTCCTCTGTCCATGGGATTCTCCAGGCAAGAATGCTCGAGTGGGTTGCTATGCCCACCTCCAGGGGATCTTCCTGACCCAGGGATTGAACCTGCATCTCTTAAGTCTCCTGAATTGGCAGGTGGGTTCTTTACCACTAGTGCCACCTGGGAAGCCTGTCAGTATTAATGTGAGAAAACTGAAATTCCTGGAGGTCAAATTGAACAGCTGCTGAGTGGTGACACCCAAGAGTTTAAGACCAGGTTGGCCTGGTTTCTAATCTTCCCAGCTCGCCATAGAGATTTGTAAGGTAGTTCCTCTGTACTGAGTTAGGGATGCATGTCGTATGCGTCCAGAATGGATTACATGTTCACACGCAAGCGGTGTGCTCTCAGGAGTTCAATAGGGTTACAAAGAGAAGAGGATACGTGCAGCACAGCCACCCACTGCACGTGGGACCCTTGAGCTCTGCAAATGCGCAGAAGCTCCCCTGGCTTGGCTTACATGTGCTTTATTTGAAGATTATATGTTTTAATTTGTGACAGTTACTATTCTAATGAATATAAAGTCTTCCCAGGCTCCTGGCAAAATCGTAGGCTCCACTGATGTAGTCCACATACCCTTAAGTGGATTAAAGAAAAAAATACTTATAAATAGGATTTTTTTTTCAAGAGTGAGGAAACAAGAAACAGAGTTCTGAACAAAAGGAGCTGTTCATCCATCTATTCATTCATTCAGCCCACATTTACTATGTACTGAACACCGTGCCTGTAAGTCTCAGAGCTAAATGGCTGGACCCTCCCTGCAAGGTGTCACAGCCCAGAGATGTTGACAAACAGATAAATTAGGGTTATAGCACAGCCAGGACAGAGGAAAGCACAAGCTGTTATGGAAACACAAAAGAGGTCATGTCAATCAGACTGAGGTAGGAGATCCATGAAGGCTTCCAGGAGAGATGGTGTTGGGACTGAGTTTTGTAGATGAGCAAGAGTAGAGATGACAAACAGGGGAAAGGACATCCCAGGCCAAGTGATTAGCACGGAGAGATGTGAGTGGTTCTGTGTAGTTAGGGAAGGGGTCTGTTGGTTTCTAAGGCTGTCATAACAAATTAATGTAAACTTAGTCGCTTAAAAGAAAGAAATTAATTTTCTCACCATTCCAGAGGTTATCTGTCTGAAATCAAGGTGTCAGCCAGTTGGTTCCTTGTAGAGATTCTGAGAGAGACCTTTTTCTACCCTTCTCTTGTAGGTTAGTAGACACATCACTTTGGTCTCTGCCTCCATCTTCAAATCATCCTCTTCTTGGGATTTCTCCTTTTCTGTCTGTGTCTTCTTTCTTCTTATAGGGATACTTGTCATTGGATTAGAACCCACTTAGATGGTCCAGATGATCTCATCTCAAGATACTTAATCATCTCCTCAAAGACCCTTGTTTTCCAAATAAGATCTCACACACACACACACACATGTTCCAGGTTGGCATACCTTTCGGAGAACCACCCTTCAACCCACTACAAGTGATAAAGATCAATCAGTGACCTGATGGCACAGGAAAGAAGCGTGGCCCTCTCCTGCTAGCCCCTGTGTCCCTGCCAAGGTGAGTGGGCTTGATCTTGAAAGAAACAGGAGTTCCCTGGAATTGTAGTAGTGCAACAGGCATCTGTCTCTGGAAAATAATTATACTGTTAATGTCTCCAGCCAAAGAAACCAGCAGTGGTTAACTGCTTTGTGCTTGTTACTGGTTGCAGAGAATACACTGTAAGGAACCACAGTGTCTCAGCTGCAGGGCGTTGAAAAGAACCTGTTAATATTGTAGATTTGGACTTTGGGTGGGTGATTTGGAGGGAAGTCTAAGAAAGCCAAGTTTGCGCTAGACGAAACACTGAAAGCAAGGGCAGTTCTCAAAGGGAGCCCATCAGTACATCCTATCTGTAGGGGAAGCAGACTAGACTATGGATGAAAGTGAGAGTGTTAGTTGCTCAGTCAAGTCCGATTCTTTGCCACCCCATGGACCATAGCCCATCAGGTTCCTCTCTCCATCAGGACTGTAGATACATCATGTCAATACTTGGCAAAGAAGTCACAGTCACCAACCAAAAGAGGGGAATGTTAGGCATTTTGTGAATGAAGTAGTGACTTTGCACAGGCAAAGTGAAGAATTGGCTTTGTTTTGCCTTGGTTGATCGCTGTCTGAGTGACCGTGTCTGAGATCTGTGTTCTGTGAGGTTGCTCATGTCCAGAAGGAGAATGGTGTGGTCTAGCTGTGAGCGTCAGGGTCATGTTCCAGACGCTGGGAGCAACTTGTTTTTCTTTCTCAATACCGAAGTAGGAAAACAGTCTTGGCTAAAATTCCAGCAGTCGTAATGAAGTACCTCACACAAAACATCCAACTGTCTCTTAAAAGCTACAATAGAGAAGCCACAGCATTTTCTGAAAAGAGCTTTCATAACCCTTGCTTACGGGAGCATCCTTCAGACTTAATTTATTTCAGAGCCACGAGTTGGACAGCATCTATTTTAAAGACAAGGGGAGCTAGGTGAGAGGTATTCCGCCTGGCATGCTCTTTTATCTACCGGTTGGGATAGCATTTTCTTCAGTTCCCCTGCAGAGCCTAACCCAGCCACATCCCTGAGAAGAAAGAGCTGAAAGTCCCCTATTGAAGCCTCTCCCTTCCTCTCCCGGCTGCTCTATCTATTTAAATATGATAAGTGAGTCATATGCAGCTCTCTTTGATGAAAAATAAACAAGGGGAAGAATCCCAAACACTCCTGTGGCAAAGGTCCATTCAGAAGATACAGCCTTCTCAGTTAAGAGATTTATCTTTTTAAAGGAGGGCAAAATAGGAAAGGGCTATAGAAGGGCAGGAATAGCCAACAAAACAAGGCAGGGGGCTTCTCCATGAGGGAAAATGAAAAACAAGTACCTTTTTCAGTCCAGCAAGGGGAAAAAAAAAGAGTACAATATTATATAGCTGGTGCTCCTAGGAATGGCAAACTGCAAGGAGGCTTTCCCCCACACTCTCAAGGAGAAAAGGGGCTCTTTGAATTGAAAGCCAGAGACATTCCATTAAAAGGGCATATTTTTTCCCCCTTTAACTTATAATTAGCCCAGGAGGCTGGCCTTTGTAAACTTTTATCAAAGCAAGTAGCTCAGCACAGTGAGTTTGGCTGGCAATATTCATACATATAAGCACTGGGATATCCATTATAAATGCAAGCCAGCTGTCATCTTCTGAGGTATCAACTGATTGCCAGTTCCGGTCAAGAAGAAATTATTCCTCTGTCTTCATCTGTTATATTACTTATCAGTGGCAACATGGAGATTTGACACCTTCAATGACATAGCTCAACATCCTGTTAAACTGATCAGAAGTCCAGTTACATGCAGTAGCTTCTGAGATCCCAAGTCTGTTTCCCTTTTGACATTCTGTTTGGATCGAACCCAATGGTAGAAGTGGTTCGTGAGGCTTCCCACTGTCCCTGCATTTCCAGATCAGCTTGTTAATCCCTGACAGAGAGATGGATGTGTTAATAGCTTCTGTGGCGTGAGGTTTCCCTGGTGGAGATGCCGGCGGGCCACGCATGCTCCTCGGGTCTCAGGGTGATGGGCTTGCCTTGGCTGTGACTGCCAGCCTGTGCTCGAGGGCTGGCTCTATTTGGCAGGACATGGTTGGCACAGGCCACCTCAGACCTTGAAAACTTGGAGCTGATGCAAAGGTGGTTAAGCACATTGAAGACAGGTTGCCAACTCACATTTGTAGAGGGGCCAGACAGGTAACATGCCTGAAGAAAGCCAGCAAGGTGGCTACTTAGGGGACAGTGACCACTCAGCTCCCACACATTATGATCACTCAAAAATTGGCCCTGTAGTTGCCAACTTTTCGAGAGAAGCCAAGTGTCTGGTGTATATGATAAATCCTCTGATTTTTTAAGTATTGGTGTCTAAGTCACTTTGGCAAGCCAAGTGAAACAGTTTGCCTTATAATAGGCTGCCATTTGGTAATCTTGAGCTAAGGGCATGTTTCTTTGTTTGCTTCCTAATACTTAACAGAAGCTACATGGACTCAGGTTTTAGGGTCTCCTTTAATTTCATCCTGAGAAGTGAGAGCAAGGAAAAAAGATAGGTAGGGAAAATGAAGATACTTTTCAAATGTCAGTGTATCCCCATGGAGCTAGGGTGGTTGAATGAAGGGGTATAGCTGAACTTTCAGTGCTGTTTCCATAACTGAACAGTTAGTAATGGTGCCCAGGGGCAGGGTTAAGTCACCAGACAGGCACTAGACAATTGATACAGTACCAGTAGTGATACATGAAGAAGACAGAGCGCAGGCTCTTTGCCTCTGAAAAAATTGTGGATTCACTGAGAGCACTGTGCTCACTTGCACGTTGTGTTTGTGTGCTCAATCTCTTCGTTGTGTCCTACTCTTTGTGGACTGTAGCCCAGCAGACTCCTCTGTCCATGGAATTTTCCAGGCAGGAATATTGGAGTGGGTTGCTATTTCCTCTTCTAGGGGAACTTCCCAACCCAGTAATCAAACCCACATCTCTTGCATCTCCTGCATTGGCACTTAGATTCTTTACCACTAGTACCACCTTGGGAAGGCAGCATACATGGAACAATTAGAAAAAATAATGCCAAGATATTAATAACAAATATGCAAATGGGCTCTCAGAAAGTATGATTCAGTTTCCTTCTTTAACAGTATCTCTTCTTAATAATGGACTTCCCAGGGGGCACTAGTGGTAAAGAACCCTCCTGCAAATGGAAACACAAGAGATGCAGGCTTGATCCCTGGGTTGGGAAGATCCCTTGGACAAGGGCATGGTTATCCACTCTAGCATTCTTGCCTGGAAAAATCCCCATGGACAGAGGAGCTCGGCAGCTACAGTCCCAAGGGTCACAAAGAGTCAGGCAGGACTGAAGCGACTTAGTGCACACGCTTCTTAATAATGGTCCACAGAGAGGAGGGAAAAGCAGCATGTGGCTATGGGATTTACTAGATGACTGCTGTTTCTGTTGGAGAAGTTTGGATATCAGGCAAAATGAAAATAAAAGGTGGCCCTTCCAGATTCTGAAGTTCTGGAAGTTATGGCACTCTTGAAAAATGGTTCTTCTAAGTCACTAGTTCTAAGGATGATGGTGGTGGTTTCGTCACTAAGTCATGTTTAGCTCTTGGGATCTTGTGGACTGTAGCCCGCCAGGCTCCTCTGCCCATGGGATTCTCCAGGCAAGAGTCCTGGAATGGGTTGCTATTTCTTTCTCCAGGAGATATTCCCAACCTAGTAATCAAACCCGGGTCTCCTGCATTGCAGGCAGATGATTTACCAACCGAGCTATGAGGAAATAGCTGTGAATTTTAGCAGACCTAGGAACTGAAAGTAATCGTGTTCAGAAGCAAACAGCCTAGGTCACCCATTCAAAAATTACCAGGTAGCCCACTGGTCCTTCGATTATGGTCTCTGGAATACAGCCCTCCAGATGATCTCATGAACTACAGAGAAGCTCTGTTTCCCTTGGGAGAGGATGAAGCTTCAGATAACCCACGTTTGAGGTCTAAAGATGATCACAATCTCTGCTGTCCCAGGAAACCCTGAACTATAGGGCAGACCATCAAGACAGCACAGCCTTGGAAAGATGTGTAACCCTCGCTTGTTTGGCTTGGTTTTGGTCTGTTTTTTTCTCACTTGTGTGTTTGTCTTTGTGTTTTTAAGCCCCATTGATTCCTGTATTAGGTTTCTATTGCTGCTGCAATACATTACCACAAATTTCATGGCTTAAAACAGCATAATTTATTATCTCACGGTTCAAGTCCAGCTTCTAGAAGTCTGGGTAAAATCAAGGTGTCATGGGGGAAGTTCCTTTGTGGAGGTTCTAGGGAAGGGTCCATTCCCTCGACTTTCCCTGCTTCTAGAGGCCAGCTGCGTTCCTTCG
>SJYC01003235.1:0-15347 GCA_006408675.1 Madoqua kirkii | reverse complement strand
GGGCCCCCCCCCCCCCCCCCCCCCCGTTTTCAAAGCCAGCAGCCTCAGGCTCAGGGCTCCTTGAGCTGCCTTCTGTCTGGTTCTCTCCTCTGTCTCACTTCTCCACTGGGCTACCTGGCAATTCCACTGGGCTCTTAGGGATCATCTAGGCTACTCTCCATAGCTCCAGGTCAGCTGATTGGCAATCGTAATTCCCCTATACCATGGAAGGCAACATATTCACAAGTCTTATGAAGGTGGCCTTGGGCATCTTTGGGGCAGCCATTATTCTGCCCACCACAGTCCCCACTGTCTCTGTCTGGAGAGAGTGTGTACTTTTTTTTCACATCAAGAAATGGAATCTGGCAATTTGATCAAAATATGTTCAAATGCAACATATGACCTCTTCATCCACATTAAGAAATGACTTTTCTATAACCTAGACAGTGTAATATTCAATAAAAAAAAAAAGACATGGGCTTCGTAATCAGACAAGCCTGATTCCTACTAAGGCATGTTCTAGCTGTCTAATAACTTCTGGCTAGTTAAAAAATTTTGAGACATAGATTCCTGTCTTGTGAAAGGCAGAAAAATACTTCTATGACTGTTTCCCTTAAATTGAATATAAATAATGTGTCAGAATCATAATAATTTTATAACCAATTGTATTATTATTTCCTGAAATCCTGAGTTCCATCTCAGAACTGTTAGGCAAGATCAGTTCAAGAACCCAAATTCTGTGTTTTTGTTTAATGAATTGCATTTAGTGAAAAACATTTCCCTCGGGCGTTTGTCTGATTTGTTAGCATATGTGAGATGCTTGGAATTCAAAGATGAAAAAGTGATTTGTAAGTGCAAAACGGTGCAGCTGTCCTTATCAATAAACAGGTAATACCATCCTTTGAAGGCTGGGGCTGTAGATATCAGGAAAATAGAAAGATGGGTACCAAGAAGGAAGCCTCAGAGCTACTCAGAATTAAAGAAGATGAATCTTTACCGTCAATTTAAGTCTCCCATCTGCTGGTGCATGTGGAGGATAGATTTCCTTTTCCACTAGATTTACTTCCTGATATACAAGTTTATCAGTCAAGCAAGGACTCTTCATCAAGTCATTTCCCATCGATAACTCTAACCTACACAGGACAGGCTGTGTTTATTATTCGCTCCTAAAAGGCCGGAGCTCATTGGCCACTGCTGTGGGCAGAGAACAGACCAGGAGAGAGAAAGAGACGAGAGCGCTCAAAGGAATAGCCGTGCACTGCAGTCAAGCTTGAATGTCACAGGTGTGAAAACCAGAAAAAGCTCCAGCAGTGGCAGGAAAGCAAATACTGCTCTACTGGTCCCCTCATGTGCCGACTACCCATTCGATGATCTTACTCATTTATTCATTCAACAAATGTAAGCTGAGTCCTCCCCATAGACCAGGCCCATGTAAGACTAAATAAAACATTATACCAGTGACCACCACCACCCCCTAGAAACAGGCACAGTTTCACTCTGGAGTTATAAGAAATTTAATAACCTTTTGTTTCTAGAGACTGGATGCTCTTTAAAAAATATCAGCACTGTAGTCACGTGATACAGCATAAGATCCTACAGTAATCTTTTTCTGAAAGACATCACCGTGACCTGCAATGTCTTACTACTTTGGTCTGCCTTTGACACGATACAAATTCAAGGGACTACGTTGCACATGGCCTCCAGAAACTTACCTTCAGAGTGGCAATCCTATTCATGCCGCACACATGAAACACACTGAACAACATGGAATAAATGTCCGAGAATCTAAACCCAGTTAGTTCGCAAGCCAAACCTTGCTTCAAATTGTGTTGACATTATGTGCTCCCTGGTTGCTCATCTGAGGTGCCTTTTAAGATGAAAGAGAAGACTTTGAAGCTACGGTTCCCTTGTGCGGTCCCTTCTCTTCAGGACGTTTGGGAACGAGCAGGTCCTGGGAGAGGCCATTTCTACACTGCACTCGTGCTCAGAACTCAGATGTGATGATGACCATAGAGGGGAAGGCAAGGAGGAGGGAGCCAGCGAGGGGGGGGCAGCTGAATGGCATTTTGGCAATCACCATTGTGGGTTCATTGATTTCTTGGAAGGCTTATAAATTCCCCAAACACCAGAAGCACCTGTGTTCAAACAGAGATTATGTACGCAAGGCTTGTGTTCCAGAGCTAATTGGAAAATCTTTGATGACCTGTTGGTTTGGATTTGCATTGCCTGTGACTGCTCTCCTCGTGTGAATGCAGTGGGATTGCAGCATGTATGTCTTTGACTTAAGCGACCTCAGCGGGCTTCCCAGGTGGTGCTAGTGATAGAGAACCCTCCTGCCAAAGCAGGAAACGTAGGAGATCCCGGTTCAATCCTGGGTTGCAAAGAACCCTGGGAGGATGGTGCAGCAATGCACTCTAGTAATCTTGCCTGGAGAATCTCATGGACAGAGGAGCCTGGCAGTCTGTGGCATGCATGCAACTTCAACAATGTAGAGGGGATGAGAGATTGTCAGATGGCATGCCAGGGAGTGAACACCCAAGAATAATTGACATAATATGGCATTTCTAAACACACTTTTCTTCAATGAGCTTATGCTGGGAGACAGAGTAAATGTGAGGCTTCAATCTGTTATGCCCTCAGTATCCTCATTTTTGCAGGTCTTTCAAGGCTGAGCATCTTTCTTTCTTGAGTATGGTTCTAGTCCTTAAAGGTACAGTACACATTTTTCATGCAGCATGGAAACCCAAGAAAATAACCCAACCAAAGAGACAGAGATAGGACTTCCAAAAGGAAAGTGCCAATACTCTGCTTACTGAGCGATGGCACTGCACTGTGTCCAAAGAGCCAGTTTCAGAGACTTTCTAAGACTCCTGATCTTCTATGCTGACTTCATCACCTCACCCTGTCCTAAGATTGGACACCCCTGTGATCAACACACAGAATAACTGCATGCATAAAGTGACTTTTATCAGGGGGTGATGGGGAGACTTCCTTGGCTTCAGTGTTTTCCATCTTTAATCTTTGCTAATTGCAGGTTGTACGCCTGTGAACTTGTGCACGGTTTGCCCTTCCCTTGCCCACCAGCCAGGGGCAAGTATAGTTTAGAAACTGAAAAGGCGCTTCTTAACACAAGGTGAGTTAGAAGAGGGTCAGAACCCTGACTCAGGCATTTATTAGCTGGGTGACCTTGAAGAAGCTGCTTGCTTACTGAAACTTCTGCATCTGTAAAATGGGCTGAATGATAGCTTCCTCCCAGCACTGTTAAAAGAAGTTTTCTTCTAATGCTCTCAGAGCAACAGTGCATGGCACCTCTTGGGTGCTTAATAAATATTAGGTCATTGGCTATCTCTCCTACACCCTCCCTCCACACACACACACACACACACACACACACACACACACACGTACATACGTACTTCCTGGTTCCTAACCTCCTGCTCAGAAGTTTTGAACATCTTTGAGGGAGGGAGAAGGAGAATAAGAGGAGATTGTTGACAAAAAGGGGTTTTAATAGAAACAAGCAAAAAAAAAAAAATCATGGAACTAGCAAGAAAAGCATATCCAGATTGTCTGATCAGGGATGGTTTGGTCTCCCACTGGGACCAAAGGAAGCAGAAGTATTTTGTGTTAATGAAATTTGCTGGAAAATGCAGCTCTAAGGAAACACTGGCTGTGACTGCTGTATCCCTCTTTCTCCAACTCTTTTCTTTTTTCCTCTTTTTCCTTCTTTCTTTTAAAAATCTGATTGGTTATTTCTCAGCACATCAGGATGACATTTCTTTCCCTAAGAGTACTAGAGGAGACCAAGGTGCAGCTGAGCTGGTGAGCTGTCTGTCCTGCCCTGTCCCCTAGACAAACAGGGAGCCAGCATCCCAGCGTCAGCCCAGCTATGGGACTTGGGGAGGAACCGGCTTTTGAGCAGAAGCTGTTCTCAGTGAAACTGAAGCACAAAAAGCGGGAGGGGACTACTAAGCCCTGGGAGGTGCAGGGAGGGGTGAGTTGTTGGCTAATATATCCCTGGGGGAACGTCTATGTTTCTGGGCATGGCTGAGTGCACAGCTCATGAAAAATGCACCGGAGCATTGTTGGCGTTTGATTTCAGAAGACGTCACAGTACCAGGAGACCGCGGTCTGTTTTCCTGCAACACCCAGATGACACACCAGATTCTCCCTGCTCTCTGTCCATCTGTCCAGATGGTCCCAGTTACTTGGACAGAAAGCCTTGTGGTTTCTTGCACAGGGTGTTACCTGTCCTGCTTCCAGCAAGACATTAGATATGACAAAGCTCAGCCAGCAGAACTTTTTTTTTTTTTCTTTTACTTTGTGGCTAAGAATGTTTCAGTTCCTTTATTTCCGAATATATGTTGCTGTTGTATCAAAAGTTGTTTCTCTAGTGAATTGAAAGAGCAACATGTACTGACTGTAAGGCCAAGGAAATGAAACCATCTAGCCTCTATTGTGTATCTATATATCTGGGTATCATTGCATATCTCCTGCTATGCAGTGCAGAAGACACGGGTTTGATCCCTGGGTTGGAAAGATGCCCTGGGGAAGGAAATGGCAATCCACTCCAGTATGCCTGCCTGGGAAATCCCATGGACAGAGGAGCCTGGCAGGGTACAGTCTATGGGGTCTCAAAAGAGTTGGACATGACTGAGCAGTGACTAAGCAACAACAAATAGAGCAGGTATGATATGGCTGCTTTGCATATCATATTCAATATCCTTCTCACTATTACGTCATGAAGTGTACAAGTTTGATTAGTGCCTGTTACCGTGGGAAGCAGCCCAGTATTCAGAAAGAGTGCGGGGTTGCCACTTATCAGCTATGTGAATTTAGGTAATTACTTAACACCTCTGAGCTTCCTTTCTCTCTGTGTGATGAAGTTGACAACGGCAGCTAGTAGAAGTGTCCTGAAGATTGAATCTAATTGTAAGATTGAATCTAATTGTAATATAATGTGTTAAAATCTTTACTTGATCTATATGAGTGGGTCAGTGCTGAGAGCTTCTCTTGCAAAAAGACAAGAGAAAAAGAGACTCTTTGAATCATTAGGAGATTGAATCATTTAGTTTGCCTAAAGGCTCACAGCTGGCAGGGGGTTTGGTCAATGCGAAGCCCTCGAATTGCTGGTTTTAGACTCTAAACTGCTGTTAGTAAAGTGGTTACTCAGTGCCCCGCGTCCCATAGTGTACTGCCCACCCCAATCCTGCTTGCAATCTGTGATAATTTCAGGCACACACTTATCCTTTGAGCAGATCCTAGGAAATCGAGGTAAGTTGGAGAGTTAGCACATGTGCAGGAGAGAGATGCTAGCACTCTAATATTTCACTTGAGTTTAGAATTTAGCCAGTCTCTGTAGGCACGGGGCCGTGATGACTCATTTAGATTCCACTTCAAAGTCTCAGCAAAGTGTCCGCTCATGGAGTCCCTGCCTTGCGCCTTGGCTAACCCCTGCAACAAAACCATCAAAGATGCTTTCAGTGCCACTGTGTCCTGTTCAGTGTTGTCTTTACTAACACTCAGCACAGTATATGAAAGATACCTGTGAAGGAATGAGCAGGAACCTCTCCACTGAGATGTAAACACGTTTGTGGGGGGAAGTTCTAACTGGATTAATCTATTCTGATGGAATCATCTATATATTCATAGCTGAAGGAGGGGTTTTGAGGAAAGGGAAGGTCCATTTTGATGCAAATTATTATATCCTGATGTAAAGTATTGGTGCTTTTTGTTTGCTTGGTTGATTTTTGTGTGTGTATGGGGGGGGGCGTCTTTGGCAGAAGCTTTGATTCGAAATATTGAAAGCTGGGGAAATGGAGGAAGAAAGCTCCAACTTAACCAGAGAGAGGCCTGCTCAGTAAGGGGGGTGCTGCTCAGTAAGGGGGTACTTGAGATGTAGACTGCAGCTCAGACCCTTGAGGTAGAGAAGGCACAACACAGTGCGGAGAGAAGGTGTTGCAGTTAGCATGAGGACCAGCAACACGGGAAGCAGGGGAGCTGACACAACACCTGCTCTACCGAGTCCCTGCCAAAGGCATCACGGCTCTTTCGGTTCCTCGTTAAACAGGACGGAATCCAACCCAAACCTCTTTCCTACTCTGGGAAGCACTGAAGCATTCATTTCCTCCCGTGATCCAAGGTGAGACTGCAAGAAGTATGACTCTCACTTTCATTTATTTACATTTGTCCTTACTGTCGTGATGGGTTCAAAGGCATCTGGGACAGGGGAACTGTCAGATGGTCGCCGTCCTGATGGAAGGCGGCAGGAAGCCAGAAGCACCAGTCCCTTGCCTGCCAGGCACGCAGGGTTGCTGCGCTCAGATCGCCTCCTGGGAGAATTCTGAGGTTTGGCTGGGATCAAGGCATTGCCGAGAAACAGTTGGTAGCATTCATTTTGAGCCCTTACTGGCGAAAGCACAGGTAGAATAGAATTCTGTCTCCCAGTCTGTGTAGTCACAGCCATTTCTAAGCTCTTAATTCTTGTGAGCAATGGCATGAGGTGGGCTGGCTTCTCTGATGGCTCAGCAGTGAAGAATCTGCCTGCGATGCAGAAAGCGCAGGAGAGCTGGGTTTGAACCCTGGCTGGGAAAGATCCCCTGGAGGAGGGCATGGCAACCCGCTCCAGTATTCTAGCCTGGAGAATCGCCTGGACAGAGCTGCCTGCCAGGCTCCAGTCCGTAGGGTCACAAAGAATCAGACACGGCTGAAATGACGGAGCACGGACGCAGGCCCAGTGAGACGGTCAGCACCTCAGTGTGTCCAGGGTAGTCTGGGTGGGCTGCCTGGTTCATGTGGAAATACAATGACTGTCGCATCATCTGGCTTAGTGTAAACTCTCTCAGCGCTGCCCAACCTTTTTGGCACCAGGGACCAGTTTTGTGAGAGTTCTTCCATGGCCGAGGGAGGCAGAGGAGAGGCTGGCTCAGGCAGCTGTGCTGCTAACAGGGACGGGGAGTAACAGATGGGTCTTGGCTCGCCCGCCCGCCCCTTACCTCCTGCTGTGCAGCCCGCATCCTAACAGGCCATGGACTGGCACCTGTTGTGGCCCAGGGGTTGGGGACCCCCGCACTATGAAATGCTGGGGTGGCAGGGGAGAAAAATTCAGCTTCTACTGAATCTGCTCACATGTTGCCTGAGTTCAGTAGAGAAAACAGTAAGGTGTGGAGTAGCTAGGGAAGTCTTTACAGAGGTGGTGATTCCTCTTTTTGTATTTATTTTTATTTACTTATTTGGCTGCACAGGGTCTTAGTTGTGGCATGTGGGATCCAGTTCCCCAACCAGGAATCAAACCCAGGGCCCCAGCATTGAGAGCTCACAGTCTTAGCCACTGGACCACCAGGGAAGTCCCTCCTTTTTCTTTTTATCCAACTCTATAGAGATATATTTGCCATATAATACTGTACACTTTCATACAGTGTGTTTGATTTCTGCGTGTATGTATTGCAAAGTTGTTACCATAGCCTTAGTTAACAGCTCTTTACATCACATAATTACCATTTCTTGTTTTGTGGTCAGAACATTTAAGATCTGCTCTCTGAATGTTATACATTTAATCACAGTGCTGTGCATTAGATTCCCAGGATTTATTTATCTCTCGAATTTATCCGTTTTATAACTTGAAGGTTTGTAACTTTGACCAGTATCTCCCTGTTTATTCCAATGCCAGCCCCTGGTAACTGATTGTACCAAGAGTACAGTCTCTCAATTGTGTCCAACTCTTTGCGAGCCCCATTGACTGTAGTCTGCCAGGCTCCTCTGCCCATGGAGTTTTCCAGGCAACGACACTGGAGTGGGGTGCCAGGGGATTTCCTCCTCCAGGGGATTTTCCCGATCCAGGGATCGAACCTGCGTCTCTCGTGTCTCCTGCATTGCGAGGCAGATATTTACCACTAGCTCCACCTGGGAAGCCCCCCTTTGCTTCTAAGGCTTCGGCTTTTTTAGATTCCACGTGTAAGTGAGCTCATGCAGTATTTGTCTTTCTGTGTTTGACTGATTTCACTTAGCATGATGCCCTCAAGTTCCCTCCATGCTATCGCAAATGGCAAGATTCCCTTGCTTCTCATAGCTGAATAATGTGTTATTGTATATAAAAATACCACATCTCTTTGCACATCCCTCCTTTGGTGGGCACAGAGGTTATTTCTGTATCTTGGCTGTTGTGAATAACGGTACGATAAACATGAGAGTGCAAATACTCTTCAAAATCCTGTTTTCATTTCCTTTGGATATTTTCCCAGAAGTGGGAATGCTGGATCATATAGTACTTCTATTTTTTTTTTTTAAGTTTTTGGAGGACTCTACATACTGATTTCCACAGTAACTAAACCAGTTTCCAATTCTACCAACAGTGCACAAGGGTTCTCTTTTGTATTTAAAAAAAAAAAAACTAATATTTGTCTTTTTGAAAACAGCTGTTCTACCAGGTGTGAGATTTATCTCACTGCGGTTTTGATTCGAGTTTCCCTGATGATTAGTGATACTGAGCATCTTGTTCTTGTATCTATTGACCATTTTTGTGTCTTTTTGGTAAAAATGTCTGTCCAGTCCCTTTGCCCATATTTTGATTTGATTAGTTGGGGTTTTTCATTTGTTTGGGGGTGTTTTCTTTTTACCATTGAGTTAGATTAGTTCTTTATATATTTTGGATATTAATCCCTTATCAGATACTTGGTTTGCAAATATATTCTCCCAGTCCATAGGTTGTCTCAGAGGAGGAGATTTCTGAACTGGGCCTGGACCATTGCTGAGAGCTGAATGGATGGAAAAGAGAAAAGAGACTATTCTAGTCAAGAACATAATGTATTTTCTTAAAAGCAAAAGCAAGGAAAATAAAATTATCTAGATGGGATGGCATTTTGGGAAGGATAAGATCATGACAAAGTTGGATGAAGTGTCAAAAATCTGGCTGGCTCTTTTATGTACTTTATGTGTTACCTGCGAAGTAATAATAATATGGTACAATTTAACTGAATTTATATTGGTGGTAAGCAGTGTATGAGCTGCTAGAGATCCAGAGATGATAAGATCTAGTGTTGGACCTTAACATCTCAGAATCTAAGCTTTGATAAAGTCATAAAGTCAGTGCATTCTAGAATAATAGGTATATACTGATTATATATATACATGCGAGGTGAGGTGACGTGAAGTCGCTCAGTCGGGTCTGACTCCTCCTCCATCCATGGGATTTTCCAGGCAAGAGTACTGGAGTGGATTTGCTATTTCCTTCTCCAGAGGATCTTCCCATCCTGGGGATCGAACCTGGGTCTCCCACATTGTAGGCAGACACTTTACCATCTGAGCCACCAGGGAAGCCTATATATATACATGTATATGCATGTGTATGTATGTACATATACACATACATATGTGTGTACATGTATGTATATGTGCATGTATGTACGTGTGTGTGTGTGTATGCACACACACCTATAGGACTTTCAAGGTGGAGCTAGTGGACCTGCCTGTCAATGCATAAGAGACGCAGGTTCCATCCCTGGGTTGAGAAGATCCCCTGGAGGAGGGCATGGGAACCCACTCCAGTATTATTGTCTGAAGCATCCCATGGACAGAGGAGCCTGGTGGGCTGTAGTCCATAGAGTCACAAAAAGTCAGACACAACCAAAGTGACTTATCATGCATGCATATATATGTGTAAGAGTTAGGTGTGTGTGTATATACATATACACACACACCGAGAGAGTATGCAGAACAAAACCACTTGCTCTGCTTGCTGGATTCAGGAAGGCTTTGTAGGAATAGTAAGATCTCCACTGGTTGATGAAGGATGTCTAGGAGTTTGCCAGTTTGACAAGATGGAGGAGGCATTTCAGGCAGGAAGAATAGCACAGTAGGATGGCACAAAGGCACAGCAGAATCTTAAATTACATTCCTTTTTATTTCAGCTAAAAAAAAATGCTGCTTCACTGATGCTGGGGACAGAGCATATTTTCATTTTACCTTCCACATTTTCACCTTGCCAGCTCTCTTTGTCTGTGGACCATAATTTCTCAGCTTATCTCTACAGTGATATTTTAGCCAAATTACTCTACTAATATAATGCGTGATAGCTCAGTTGGTAAAGAATCTGTCTGCAGTGCAGGAGACCCCAGTTCGATTCCTGGGTCAGGAAGATGTGCTGAAAAAGGGATAGGCTACCCACTCCAGTATTCTTGGACTTCCCTTGTGTTTCAGCTGTAAAGAATCCACCCACAGTGCGGGAGACCTGGGTGGAAAGAGCCCCTTGAGAAGTGAAGGGCTACTCACTCCAGTGTTCTGTTGGCCTGGAGAGTTCCCTGGCTGTCTAGTCCATGGGGCCGCAAAGAGTTGGATATGACTGAGCAACTTTCACTTTCCTTCAGTATAATGCTAGGACGGCATCACCACTGTTCTCTACTGCTATCCTTGGCTGTGTCCCTACCTTTCAGCCAACTTCAGTGAAGATCATAAAGGGAAATACAAATTCTCCCAGAACTGAACACAGACGTGCCCCTCGCTCCAGGATCAGGGTATGGGGGATGGGAGGCACCGTCATGTTCTGTCCCACAACCAACCATTCTGCTCCCCAACAGCAAGGGGGAGAGCAAAATGCATACCCTTTGCAGAAAGTTGTTGGAAGAGTGTGGGCCATTGTGATGCACCAGTTGTTAAAATCTTTGAGCATAACCAGAATTTTCCATTTCTCTTATACGTTAATTTTCCAAGTGGCATTTTATATGTGATTTTCTGTGAGTCAAGTGGGGACAAGCACAATCACCATTTGGTAAAAGGGAAACTGAGTAAAGGAAAAGCTTACTGAATGGAATAGAAAGATGATTATCTTCACTTCGGTACATATTCGTTTACTTACTTAGCTGCGGTAGGTCTTAGCTGTGGCACACAGGGTCTTCATTGCATCGTGCGGACTCTCTAGCTGAGGCCTGTGGGCTCCAGAGCGCGTGGACTCTGTAGTTGCAGAGCCAGGGCTTAGTTGCTCCAAGGCATGTGGGACCTTAGTTCCGCAAGCAGGGATCGAACCCATGTCACCTACACTGCAAGTTGGATTCTTAACCACTGGGCCACCGACGAAGTCTCCCAGCAAACATTTGGAGCATCTATTACGTCTGAGCTTTATTGTTAGGGTTATGGTATATGTGTGTAAATAAAACACCTCTGATCCCATCAGGCTGTTCTGTTCACATTCTGCTCTCTGGCTGGGATCCGTCTACCTCCATTCACCCTTGACCAACGCAGTTTACTCAGGTTTTATATTTAAAGCCCAACCCATGTGCCATCTCCTCTCTGTGGCTTGACTTGACTCTCCTTACCTCTCTCTGCAAACACAATGATTTTGCTACCATTTTGGTTTTCCATGAATTCTGTCCCATATTCTATTCTACTTATTACCTTCTTCACTTGACTGAAATAGATGAGGCCATCTTTACATCCCTCATAGCTGACATAACACAGAACAGACACATACTTAGTAAAGTGAACCGATGGCTTTGCCTGAAATGGGTTCATGATCCAGAGTAGATCAAGACATGCAACTTTCTTATGTATGCTAAATACTAAATCTATTTGAGGTCTTGAGATTGGTCATAAAACTAATAATTTGCTATAAATCTAGCAAATCTGATTTCCAGATTTCTGCTATTCTCTTTCCAATAAGATGATCCACCAAAGAAATTCTCATTTCTGTAAAAAGTAAAAATTGTGCTCAAATCAATGTTGGGAATACTGAATACTATGATTCCAATTAACATATGAAAATTCCTACTGTAAAAAAATCCCCTCCTCACTCTTCCCCCCAAAACCTGATTGTTTCCAAACCCAGTGGATCATAGAATTTATTACATGTGAAAACCAATCAGCATTCCACGTCATTAGCAAATTCTTTGGATGATGCTGCCTTTGAGATCAAGTATTCGTATTGTGAAGAGTTATAAAGCTCCTGTGGAAACAATATCTGGATAGACTTTTACTCTAAACCCGCTTTGTGCTTGGAGGCCACTGTGCAAACTAGGTCAGCGTGTTCATACTGGAGACTTCCAGGCCAGTTAGCATTCCTGAAGGGGAGAGAGAGAAGCATTGCCTAAGGGGTAACCTGGATTTCTCTGAGGACAAAACTGGGAGCAAGGAGGCCCTTGGGAAGTTCCTGCTTTGTGGGGCCTGAAGCTTATACAGTGTGCGTATGTGTGGTATGTAACTTCTTTAAGAAAAATACTGCAAAATTAAATATGAGTGACTATTAATTTAGCATGAGAAAAGAAATAATGAACATTCACAAATTTAAAGAAAAATGATAAATATCATAAACATTACAGAAATATATACAGTAATCTCTTTTTTGAGATAATTGCTTGACACAGTTCCATGATATGTTTTCCCTACAATATAATTTATGTTCTCTTTGGATGCCTTTTCATAGCAATTTTGTAATGTTTACTACAGATAAAACAGAAGGGTAATTCAGGTTTTTTTTTTGAGGGGGAGGCTTGGTTGATCAAATGTTGTATTTCTTATTATTAGTAGCTTTTGAAATGTTATATTGGTAAAGTCAAGTGAATTTTTAAGGAATATTTCAACTTTGGGCAGATTCTGTCAAGACTGGGTCATATAAAAATGGAGGTGGTCCGACTACTTCTGGAAGCCATTTCTATACCTGGAAAGTGAGTAAAACCTTAATTCTGCAAAGACATATTGTGAACTATATGAAGATATTCCAACAAAGAACAAAATGTATCCCAATCCACCTCCCATTAGTTGGCCCTACTTAAGGGGATGTGTGATGGAGAAGAGGTTAGAGATGAAGGGTATTGGGGTCTTCAGCTACTACAGCTAAAGTGTCTTGTTTACCAATTTTACAGAAAAGACAGGGCCCAAGGAACACATTGCTATGGCCACTCTCAGGGCTTTGGAAGTCCAGAATGAATGGATTCTCTAATGATTCAGCTTTCCTAGCTTCACTTCATGATGGGGGAAAGGAGGGTCTTCTGTTGGAAAGTAACAAGAGAGGCCTTGTACAGCCCGTCTTGGGTGACCCTACATGGCACGGCTCATAGTTTCCCTGCGTTAGACAAGGCTGTGGTCCATGTGATTGGACTGGCTAGTTTTCTGTGATGGTGGTTTTCAATCTGTCTGTCCTCTGATGGAGAAGAATAAGAGACTTATGGAAGCTTCCTGATGGGAGAGACTGACAGAGGGGGAAGCTAGTTCTTGTTCTGATGGGCAGCACCATGCTCAGTAAATCTTTAACCCAATTTTCTTCTGATGAGTAGGTCTGTGTTCCTTCCTTGCTATTTACCTGGGGCCAAACTGTGGTGGAGGTAATGAAGATAATGCCGACCTCCTTCAAAAGGTCTCCTGAAAAGAGCCTGATGCTGGGAAAGATTGAACGTGGGAGGAGAAGGGGACGACAAAGGATGAGATGGTTGAATGGCATCACTGACTTGATAGACATGGGTGTGGATGGATTCCAGGAATTGGTGATGGACAGGGAGGCCTGGTGTGCTGTGGTTGCATGGGGTTGCAAAGGGTCAGACAGGACTGTGGGACTGAACTGAACTGAACTGAATGCACAGCAAAAAACTCTGTATGGAGAGCAAGAGAAGAAAGGTATCAAGAGATCACAGGTTTAGTAGAGAGTAGCTGGAACTGTTACCTTGGAATAACCAGCCTGTCCATAATCTCCTGGGCTCTTCGAGAGACCCTCTCCTACCTGAGTCCTTGCGGTCCAGCGGCTCACCCCCATCACACAAGGCACTGCCTGGTGCCTCTTTATGACCAGAGGGCTGCTTGTGCAATGGAGGCCAGTCCCACTGCAGAGATTATATGTGTCTTTCTTTTATTTTACTGGAAGTCTTTGCTGCCATCCGGACTGGTAATTGCACCACACCGTTTCTGAATCGATTGCTTTTAGAGCTGTTGAGCTTTTATTACTGCTCCTCGTTGGGGAGAGCCGAGGGAGAAAGGCAGGTCAGCCTGGGCTCCACGAGAGATGAATGTCATCAAATTGTCTTTCTCCAGCTGTTGAATAAAACTAGTAATGCTGTGCCATAAAGCCGAAAAGAAAATGAGGGTGTGAGAGAAAGGAGAGATGTTGCAGGGACAGAGAGAGACAGAACAAGAGGAACATATGGGTCTGACTCTTCTTGGAATAGACATCAAAGCCATATTGTGATGTTGACTACATAGTGCAGTAATGTTGTGGGAATGCAGCAAGAAGTAAAAGGCGAATTTAAAAAAGATATCTGTTGGCAGTTGCACAAATCTGCCATCTTTGCAGGTTTACTGATGTTTCCTCTTTCTTGGAGCTGAGGAAAAATATATATATATTATAATATTCCAAATTATTTGTACACACACACACACACACACACACACACACACCTTTTTTTTTCTCACTCCAATTGACAGACTCTAATTTGAATCAAATATGATGGAATTCCTGCTTAATTATACACATTACTGTTATTTCACTGGCAGATGTCTCTATCCACACAACTGGGCTGGTTTTATCAATGATGGCATTTATTTTTGATTTATCTAGCAGCATTTCTTCATGGTTTAACGTAAGTAGAAAGTAGCAGGGCCATTCCCTCGAGAATGAGGAATTCACACAACTCGGTTTTGTGAGGAGCATTCTCATTATACTTGGAATGTGTCTTCAAGAAGCTAGCTAACCTAGCTTCTGGGTAAGGAAGCTTGGAAAATGAGCCAAATCACTCATGTGAACTTTGTTCATACTGTTTACAGACCTAAACAATGCCTCATTTAATGCCTTGTCCCATATGATACCCCCTGCAATATCCATGTGATGAACTGGATTCTTTCTTATCATAAACATTTTAGGAAAGGCTTAATGACACTGTTCATGGTATTTATCTATTTTCCAAAAATAGTCTAAATCTGTTTTTATAATTTGGACTTTTGAGCTAAACTGGTCTGAAGCATATTTAAGCATCACATAAATGTCAGATCTTACAGAGGATTCTCCTCTGCCGAGCAGGAGGCAATATGCCCATTTCAAAATGCCAGTTAAAAGTGCAAGGGACTTAAATGACTTTCCTGGAGGCATACACCATATCAGAGCTTGGCACAACACCCAGGCATCCTGATTGCCATTCTGTGACTCTAACAACCAGAGTCGGTTCGATACGATTGCACACGACTGGCCTACCTTTGGAGTGGGATGCGCGTGAACATCGTTCGTCACTTCAGTTCAGTTCAGTTCAGTTGCTCAGTCGTGTCTGACTCTTTGTGACTCCGTGAATCACAGCACGCCAGGCCTCCCTGTCCATCACCAACTCCTGGAGTTCACTTATCCATCCATTTGGTGGATGAGTGAACTCACTCACATCCATCGAGTTGGTGATGCCATCCAGCCA
>SJYC01003234.1:0-49319 GCA_006408675.1 Madoqua kirkii | reverse complement strand
ATTGAAGGCAGGAGGAAAAGGGGACAACAGAGGATGAGATAGTTCAATGGCATCACCGACTTGATGGACATGAGTTTGAGCAAGCTCCAGGAGATGGTGAAGGACAGGGAAGCCTGGCATGCTGCAGTCCATGGGGTTGGAAAGAGTCAGACATGATTTAGCAATGAAACTGAACTGAATACATTTGATACTGGAAATAATTTAATCTTAGAGTTGTATGCTGCTACTGTTGCTAAGTCACTTCAGTTGTGCCCGACTCTGTGTGACCCCATAGACGGCAGCCCACCAGGCTTCCCCGTCCCTGGGATTCTCCAGGCAAAAACACTGGAGTGGGTTGCCATTTCCTTCTCCAATGCATGAAAGTGAAAAGTGAAAGTGAAGTTGCTCAGTCGTGTCCAACTCTTAGTGAGTCCATGGACTGCAGCCTACCAGGCTCCTCCGCCCATGGGATTTTCCAGGCAAGAGTACTGGAGTGGGTTGACATTGCCTTCTCCGATGGTTGGTATTTAAATTACAACTTGAATAAAGGTGAAATAAAATTAGAAGTTCAGTTCTTCAGTTGCATGGCTATAGTTTAAGAGCATGTGGTGAGTAGCAACCACGCTGGAGAGTGCAGATACAAAATATTTCCATTACAGCAGTGCTGGGCCATGTCCTGCAGATCTGTAAGCCTTGTAATCGTCCAGCCAAGAGAATGAAGAAAGTGCCTGGAGACAACAGAGATATCAATGGCTTATTGAAAAGGACTCTTACAAGTCTGAAGCAAAGTCCTGGAATGACACTGACTGAATATGGCAGACAGCAGGCAGGACGTGGCATCCTAGGGAGGAGAGGGTAATGGAGAAAGAGGTTACCATTTATATGGGAATTCATATGAGGTTGTCTCATCAGTTTCCAGGGAAACCAGCAGAGGAACTTGTTCCTCACTGCAACCTGTGCTAACTGTCTTCCCTAGGGCAATTGTTTGCCTTTGATAGCCTAGGATGGTAGAACCTTTCTGGTCTGAGGGTTAGAACAATCAGTAGCTGGGAAGAGGGCAAACACACAGGCAATTACTGATTAAGCTATGTAATTAAGAGGAAAGGCCAGGGACTTCCCTGGTGGCACCTCCCAGTGCAAGGGACACGAGTTTGATCCCTGGTCTGGGAAGATTCCACATGCCGAGGAGCAACTAAGCCCATGTGCCACAACTGTTGAGCCTGCATTCTAGACCCCATGAAACACAACTGCCTGTGCTCCACAAGGAAGAGTAACCCCCACCTGCCACAGGCAGACAAAGCCTGCGTAAGACAACGAAGACCCAGAGCAGCCGTGAATAAATATTAAAAATTACTTAAAAAAAAAGAGGGAAGGTCAATCAGGTGAGCAGGGTATGTGAGATAAGAGTCAGATAGTAAATATTTTAGGCTTAACAGTCCACACAGTCTCTGTTGCAAACATTCACCTCTGCTGTTCTAGTGCAAAAGTAGCTACAGGCAATACAGCAACAAATGGGAGTGACTGGGTTCCAATAAAACTTTATTTACAAAAGCTTCATCCCTACAGGCTGTAACTTGCTGAGCCAAAGTTAATAGCATAAAGTCTAGACTCTAGGTCCTCTTGTCTTTGGCTTTAGTATTGAGAATTAAGCTTTTAGAATGGAAACATGAAACACTATTCAAGTACCTGGCTCTTACATTTGCAAGTGAGATAAATCTGCAAAAATTTTACCTTTGAACTAAAATACCAAGAATTTCCTTCTTTCTTCTAGGATATTGCTCCCACCTAGGGGAGGGCATTTAGAAAGTTCCCATGGATATTTGAATGGTGAGAGAAAAGATATGGATAAAAGATTAGAAAATAGTTAAAATCATAATAGTTCTCAGCTATGTTACAAAATGGACTAGCAGTTCTTACTTGTGATTGTGAAGATTAGTGAAAAAGGGTATTTTGTAAAGTACATCTCACACATTGTGAGGCACATTCCATAAATGCCCATCCCTTTCCATGACTAAACCTCTAGGGTCAACACTGATGTCATGGGAGCAACCTCTGGAAGACTGGCTCTCTCCTCAAGTACCTGCACTCATCAGCTTTTTGAATTGGAAAACATTCCTTTTTCCACTCTTTAAAAAATATATATGGATTTTCCCTGAAGGAGAAATTTTGAAATTCTCCCTTTTCTTAAAGCTACATGGCAGAAAGCTGAGGGATACCTCCTCTGGGAAGGAGCTTTCAGCCAGCTCGTTTCAGAATGGGGAAGAAACAAACAGTATCTCTTGCAGAAAGGTACTGCTTGTCCGTTTTCGAGGAGAGGACACTGAAAATGAAGAGGAAGGCTAACATCACATTTCACACACTTCCCCTGCATGAGTCAGGGCTTTCTTGGTGGCAAGTGATAGGAACTTAACCAAACTAGATTGGGCAACACCCGAGCACTCTTCCCGCCTCTCTCTCCCTGGCCTTTCGGATCCCCTGCGCTGGGCAGACCGGGTTTCTCCTGTGGGAGGCAAAAGTGCTGCCGACAGCTCCCAATGGGAGGGCAGAGATTCCTTTCTTGCTTCTAGTTTTTAAAATTCCAGGGAAAGACTCTGACTGGCCCTCTGGGACCTCGAATCCACCCAGCTGATGACAGTCATCGTTGTTCCCGTTCCAGCCACACAGGGAGGTGGCAGGCCCAGGGAGAGTCAGCAGACCCCCATCTTTATTCTGGACAGGCCCAGCACAGTAATACTCTGCTTTGCTGGTCACACAGTAACATAAAGTTGTTTGCTACCGTGTTGACTCAAAGCTGGCAGATTTTTGTTCTTCTCAGGCAAAATGTGCATTTTTGTCTGACATCTTGGAAACTCTAACTGTGCTTAGGAAAGTGTCATCTGAACTGGGGGCCTTTCCTGACTTGTGTCCTTGGTGCGGCTCTGCAGTGGAGGTGGTCAGGGAGCGTGTGATGAGCCCACCCTTTCTGGCGACAGAATCCAGCTCCTGTCACGCTCTGTTTCCTCTCGCGGTCATTGAGTCAGCTTAACGCAGCCCCTCAGCGGCCAGCCTGGTGTTCCCCAGGGCTGCAGATCTAATGTCAGTAGGACACGATTCAATTCACATTGAAGATGGATATTAAGTCTTTTTACTCAGGGTCTTGTCAAGAAAAACAAATTCTCCTGCTATCAAAGGCAAAGAAAATGCCCCTTCCCATAACAGCGGTTGTCTGTGTTCACTGATACTGAAGAGCTTGTCTGTCCCCAGGCCTCTGAGGCAGTTTTTGTCAAGGTCAATTCGGCTGATCTTTTTCAGTGATAACCCAAAGAGGATTAACTTAACATCTGACCTTTAAAGAGTTTTATCTTTGGGGAACCAGGCTAATTAAAAAATTAAAAGTCTGTTTTAAAAAAAATACTTAGTCCACAGCCTAGGGAAAACATGAACACACTGCTTCTAGTGGCAGAAATATCTGCAGAAAGTCCCAAACATCAAGCTAGATCTGTTATCACCTGGCTGAACTTAGGGTGGGGTTCTGGAGTCAAGCAGGAGTGGGTTCCAATACTGCCTCTGCTGGTTTTGAGTCATGTGACCTCAGTCAAGTGTCTCCTCTGCTCCACACTCTGTTGTATTACTCATAAATAGGGATGATAATAGTAAACAGTCCATAAGGTTATTGAGAGGACTAAATGAGATAGAACACGTAAAGCCCTGCCATTTTGGTTAGCTCTTAATATCACTTAGATATATTTACATCTTAAAATTTTTGCATTACTTGCTTCCCCCATCATGTTGACACCTGAATAGATCTCTTGACAAAGTGGCTGGTTCTCCTACACCCAGAGAAGCCTCTAGGTTCTGGGATGGCTCCACTTTGGACTAGAGCTTACCAGCACAGATAACAGCAAGGCCAGCCCCCTAGCTGCCCCTGTACTTGGCCGGATACCGTTACGACAACTCTGTTACCACCAAAGGCATCTTGAGGAAATAGTAACATGAAAAGAGGGATGCTCCTGCTGTTTAGGAAAACCAGGAACATTTTGGTCCTTAAGTTTTGTTGCTACTTTTCCATTCAAGGAGATACTGATCGTTGCTAAAGACTTTCATCCAAAGCAGTGTTCTTTTTTTCGGCAGCGCTGGGTCTTCGGTGCCGCACAGGCTTTTCTCTAGTTGCGGTGAGCGGGGCCTTCTCCAGTCGCAGTGCTCAGCTTCTAATTATTGCGGCTGCTCTTGTTGCAGAGCACGGGCTCTAGGGAATTCGGCCTTCAGGAACTGCGGCTCCCAAGCTCTAGAGCACAGACTCAGTAGCTGTGGCGCTTTGGCTTAGTTGCTCCTCAGCATGTGGGATCTTCCGGGACCAGTGATGGAACCCATGTCTCCCGCTTTGGGAGGCGGATTCTTAAGCCGAAAGCAGTGTTCTTGATACCGGTTTTCTTTTTATCAGTTTATTTGACACTTGAAGTTATTGCTTTGGCAAGTTGACAAATATCATAAAACTACAGGGACCCTGAGATGGTCTAAAGATAAGATTATGGACTTTTCCTGGGAGAAAGTTTGGTCTAGTTTCAAAGGCCTCTAGCCTCTTGCTTCTCAAAGCCTGGCACAGGCACCAAGCTTGGACATTACCTGAGCATTTGACAGGATTGTAGAAGCCCTGGGCTCACCCCAGACCTAGGGACTTCCCAGGTGGCATGTGGCCAATGCAAGAGACACAGAAGACTCAGGTTCCATCCCTAGGTCGGGAAGATCCCCTGGAGGAGGGCATGGTAATTCACTCCAGATTCTTGCCTGAGGAATCTCATGGACTACAGTCCACAGTGTTGCAGAGTCTGACATGACTAAAGTGACTTAGCATGCACCCCAGACCTACTGAATCAGAATCTGCAGTTTAATGAAATCCCCAGGTGGTGCCAACGCACATGACAGTTGGAGAAGGAAGCATTGTTCTCATTCTCAGCTGCACATCAGAACCACCTGGGGAGTTTTTAAAAATACTGCCGCCTGGGTCCCACCCACAGTGATCTCAGCATAATTGGCACTGGGATTTTTAAAACCTCCCCAGGTGACTGTAATGTGTAACCAAGGTGGAGAACTTGTGCTCCAGAGACATTCTTTTCTCTAGCTATTCCTATAATATTTATTTCTCTGAAACCAAAAATCTCTCAGGCTGCAGTGAAGACTCATTTCATGTTGTTTATGTCAATGAACAGATGACCTTTTTCTAATTAATGCTGCACAATTTGAAGATTCACTGTGAATTTTAAAAATAACCTTTAGGAATTTCTTCTGAACCCCTTCCAAGGTCTCCACATCCTTCTTTTATTGTGAAGTTCAGAACTAAACCTAGTCCTCTAGCACACCACTTAAAGCACTGAGTATCAGCATAAAGGACTTTTGTGTCCATCTGAATGAAAGGTACTGTTATAAATAAAGTCAGACCATTTGAATGAGGGGTGGAGAACCGAGCAGCTTTAATGGCCAAGCAAAAGATTTTTCTCATGCCTACACTGAGTCTGGGAGTGAATGAGCCAGTTATACTATGAGAAAATCCACCTTCCTCATTTTGAGCTTCCCTAATGGAGCAATACATGTGTTATTTGACCAAATAATTCATAAACCTTGTTTCTGTCATTCACATTGACCAAACAGATGAACTCACTTGTACCAAACTTTTAAAGACAGTTCTATTGATTTAAAAGTTTGGCTGATGTCACAAACATAAAAATCACCTGAACCTTAGACTTTAGAGAGCAGTGATCTTCAAATCTAACTACTCAACTTACAGGAATCACCTTGGCTCCTACTAAACACATGTGGATGTTTGAGCAAAGGTATCTGTGGTTTTAAAAAAAGAACAGATCTTCTCAAACTTCATTGTGGAGGTCTTGCTCAAAATTTAGTTTCCCTTTCCATAGGTCGTCCTAGGCCCTGAGACTCTGCATTTCTAATGAACTTGCAAGTGATGCTGTGAAGTTGCTTCCTGGACTACACTTTGAGTGGCAAATTTTCTAGATGCCCTAGAAAATTCCAACAATCTGTCAGTTGGGGAACCAGAACTTAAGGCATCTCAAATGTTGCCTGAAAGATGAAAAAGCTCATCTCCACTTCAGTGTTTATGAGGAGCTCAAGGAGCCTGTGGAACACAGGCTGACGTAAAGTGTCAGTGGGACAAAGTTTCAAATGGTGGAAGAAATCTGGATGAAACTGTTTAATTACATTCATGCTTTGCTAACACAAGAAGAGACTGGCATCTCCGTTCCTTTATTTCTCTAGTGATGTATTCTTTATAGAGTTCATCAGAAGGCACAAAGGCAGGAGGAACCCTTACTTTGAATCCATATTATTTTAGCTGATGTATCTGGAGCACGGTGATAAATTAATCATGACGTCTGGGCTGATTCACAATCATATTCTAGCCCAATTTACACTTCTCATTTGCAGAACTGAAATGTGATGCATTAAAATGGTGCACACATCCCAGATTTTTCTCTTCACTGAACCCACGGACAGAGGAGCCCTCTCAGCTTTTTGATTGAAGCACCTGCTGGTAGGGCCAGGTCCACAGTGAATCTGGCCTCCTGCCGCTGAGCCGGAAGGTGGGGAGAAAGGAGAATTCGGCGCTGAAGACACAGCGACTGCGCACGGGCAAAGCCTGCTCTCGAGAAAGAGTGGGAGTCGTTAAAAAAGAACTTCCTGGCTTAAAGACCGAGGCAGGCTTATTCACGGGGAAGGGGGAGCGGCGCGGGCTTGTTACTAAACATAACAGATGGCAGCTGTCTGCAGCTATATAGGGCGCACTGACAAATCCCCCTGACGGCCTCTGGCGCTCAGGGTGCGCAAGGGAGGCGGCGGGCGTGGGTGCAGATGCCCGCCCGGCTCGAGGACCAGGAGGAGGCCGCCCGCCCGCCCGCCAGACCCCGGGAGTGCGGGATTCGCCGCCGGCCCGCGCCCGCCCCCGCGCCGAGCCGGACGCCGCTCGTCCAACCCCGGGGCCGGCAGGCGGGGCTCTAGGCGTCTCCGCGGGCCCGCACCTGCCGCACCCCGCCCCAGGGGGCGCTCCGGCAGGGCGCGGACCCCACCCCGCCCGCTCCGCTGGGCTAGTTAACCGTCCCGCTAGTATTTTTATCCCGCCCGCACGCCCGGCGCCCAAGAGGTGTGCGCGGATGTGATAAGGTTTGCTCTCCCGCCGTCAATCTTCAAAAGCCCCGCGTGTGGCTAGTGAAGTGGTTGGCACGCACACACAAAGGATGACACTGACCCACGCCTGCAGGCTGATTTTGTGGGAAATGGGTCCTAGTCATGATTTCCATGTGGTACATCTATTTTGTAAACCCTAAACCAACCAGCCATACACCACATTTTGATATCTATCAAATATCTTTTTTCTATGATTTGGACTTTTTTTTTCGGACGGGGAAAAATCTTACAAAGCTAGAAAGGTTGTCGTTCTTAGAGATATGTTTAGAAAATTACTTTAACTGAAATAATAAAATAAATATTGGACAGCGCCAGCCCTGGGTAAGCTTCCTGAAAGACAGGGTAAGGGAGTTAGGTTTCCAAGCTGTGGCTGGGCTTGGGCCAAAAGCGAGGGCATTTGGGAGTCTGAGGACTGAATAGCCGGTTATTACTATGATTTTCAAACTGCAAAGACCATTGAAGATTGAAGGCCAGACAAACCGTATACATCAGACGTGCGCGCTAAGTCGCTTCAGTCGTGTCCGACTCTGTGCGACGCTATGGACTGTAGCCCCCCACCAGGCTCCTCTGTCCATGGGATTCTCCAGGCAAGAATACTGGAGTGGGTTGCCATACTCGCCTCCAGGGAATCTTCCCGACCCAGGCAGGGATGGAACCCGTGTCTCCTGTGTCTCCTGCATTGCAAGCGGATTCTTTACGGCTGAGCAACCAGGGAAGCTCATTCGTCAGACAGTATATCTCTAAATAAAGGGAAACTGTCGGACCAAGAGCAAAGCACTGTGTCTGCAGCCTGGGGCTAAAGTTCTAAGTTTCTGAAAGGGGCTGCAAGAATGGTCACAGGGGACGGCGGTGCATATGATGGAATTCACTCTGGCTTGTGTGCCAGAGTCCGTGGAAAGTCTCCTGACCCCACCCTGCATGGATTTCTAGCCTCTCCATCAACAAATGTCTGGGACCCAGGCTTCCTTATTTTCTCAGTTGCCTTGCAGTGCTTTTCACTTTAGTTGGAAAAGCCTACAGTTCATACATTCATTCAACAGATGCTTTTTAAGAGACTTCTGTGCTAATAAGCCCTGAAAGTTTAGACTTTCAGCAAAGCAGATGAGAATCCCTGACCCCTTGGCCCTTGCAAGAAGCAAGATAAATTGATAAAATCTATGGAAAGTGTCAACTTGACAATGATCTGGCACTAGTCTCCTGTAAATAGAATCCTTCCTTTTGAGTTAAGGAGAATTCTGACACACTGAGGGTCCTCCATACATGTGAAGCTATTATTGTATTCAGTAATAAAGAAAAAGGCTTAGCTGATGAAGGAACCCATGTGTTTGAAAGACTAGAGGAAATGTCTAAGTTCTATTAACTTATCTGCTGGAGAGGTCTCTGGCCACATGCAAACCACTCCAATGTGGGTCTGTGGACAGAATGCAAGTTTGACTGTGAGGCTTAAAAGAACTTGGACTTCATGTCTCCATTCCTGGGAACTCTTAAGTTAGCCAGGAAATGCAGGGCCTCTGGCACTCTCCTTCACTGGCAATACAAGCTATTAACCCTGTTTAACTCTCCCTTATCCCTCTTCTGTTTCATTTCCCTCCTTGCTCACCTTCAATTCCATGGCCAAGCATTAAAACTCTCTCCTTCTCTCTGCCACAGGATCTGTTTCAAAGGTTTCCAAAAGCCTAAAAGAAATTGTATACCCAACCTAGATAAGCTGGAATAGAGTAACCCATATGTCAACTGTCTTTGCTTTTGGCTTATAGCAGTAATAATTCATTATAGTGACACTGGCTGTTTCACCAATTACTTATTAAGACGTATTTGGGGGCCTCCCCTGTGGCCTGTGATAAAGAATCTGCTTGGCATTGCAGGGGACGTGAGTTTGATCCCTGATCGGAGAACGAAGATCCCACATGCCACGGAGCAACTAAGCCAGTGAGCCACAACTACTGAGCCTGTGCCACAACCAAAAAGTCCATGTGCCACGTGGAAAAGATCCTGCATGACACAACGAAGGTGTGGGCCACAGCTAAAACCCGACACAGCCAAATAAATAGTATTTGCAAGTGAACACCAGAATGCCACATCAGACCACAGTGACTATTAGATATAATTGACTGCACACCCACAGACACACACACACAAACTCACACATTCACACTCATGCTTAAGTCAACTCTATCATAAACTTACACATACCAATTTTACAAATATGGGTTCATTTATTCTCTTTTAATCCCTCTATTTTCTATATAGAGTCTGGATTTCTAAAAATCCCTTTGTTTTTGTTATAGGTTATGGTTACACTTATTCAAGATGATTTAAGGTAATATATGGATGAACTTCCCTGGTGGCTCAGAGGGTAAAGCATTTGCTTGTGATGCAGGAGACCCAAGTTCAATCTCTGGGTCCAGAAGGTCCCTGGGAGGAGGGCATGGCAACATACTCCAGTATTCTTGCCTGGAGAATCCCATGGACAGAGGAGCCTGGTGGGCCACAGTCCACAGGGTCACAAAAAGTTGGACACGATTGAGCAACTACACTTCTTTCTTTCTTTATGGGTGAACTTAAAAAATTTTTAATAGTTATGCATATATTTTAGAGTATATTTGAAAAGTACAAATCACTTATTAAAGCATCATTTCACAGAAATTACTTAGGCTACAAACAAGGTTTTAAAAAGTGAGTTGATAAGAAGTATTAAGTTAATTAATAATGCACGGTACCCAGATATGACAAAAACAACATAGGCAATTAGGTATGCCTAAAAATTAAGTCATAGGTTCTTAGATGATGCGAAGGACTGAAAAAGACAACTGCAGCTGGCCATACAGAAAGGGCCCTAAAGAAGTCTGCTGCAGTCTGATTCTGCCAAACATTCCTTCCATCCTCACTAGCCGACAAGCAAAATCAGGTATCCACGGCTTGAGAAAAAAAAAATCTTTTTTTCCCTGAAGCTCAAGAAAATTATGCCACACTATTTTATCAACAGAACCCTTTCTGGCTCACAGGACATCTGTGTTTAATGTGATCATGGTTTTAGATCTTTAGAGCCCGAAGGCATTAGAAACATGCCAGAAATCCTCCAGTCACAGCAAAGCTGTTTCCTTTAGAAAATCACCCAGTATTTAAATGCCTGTTTGGAAAGCTCTGTATAAATCATGAACTATTTTTCACTTCCTTTGAATGTTTTAACATTCAACTCTAAAGAAGCCAATTTCACTGAACTTCAAAACTTAAAGTGGATTTACCTACATTTTTATAAGAAGAAACAATCACATAGACGGAATCATTCAGGGTTCCTCAGCAGTGGTACTAATGGCCTTAGCAGGATGTCTAGCTGGCTGGCTCCTGGTGATAAATGCCAGGAGGGTGTGGGCATGCTCAGTTGCTTCAGTTGTGTCCAACTCTTGGCAGCCCTATGGACTGTAGCCCACCAGGCTCCTCTGTCCATGGGATTCTCCAGGCAAAAATATTTTAGTAGGTTGCCATGTCCTCCTCCAGGGAATCTTCCCAACCCTGGGAGTGAAATCGGGTATCCTGCATTGCAGGTGGATTCTTTACCTGGTGAGCCCCCAGGGAAGTCCCACATGCCAGAAGAAGCCCCTCTAAGTCTTTGTGACAATCAGATGGCCCGCATTCCCTTCACATATTCACATTCCAACTGCCCTCTGTGGGGCAGTATTGGCCTGGCTTGAGAACACAACTGCTTAGTGAAGAAAAACCTGAGACCCAGAAAGAAGTGATTTGCCCACGGACCTACACCAAACTAGTATTGTGTCAGGTTTCCAGACTGAGAGGAAAGAGAGCCTCAGGGGACCTTGCCTGCTGGGGGTTGATGGAAAGATTACATGGGAGGTAATACACAGGAAACATCGGGTGGCTGGCCAGGCCCATTGGAGAAGCAGATGATGTTGCTCACAGTTGCAGACTGGGCAGGTATGAGCCTCAGGGGATGGAGCCACCACGCCATCTCTCCTAAGGATCAGGGCACTGGGGACTCTTCTGACCACGTCTGCCTCTTTTTTTCCTGCTTTGCTTCCCATCAAAAAGTTTCCTCATTGCCTCTGGCTCTTCTACCTGACTTCTGACTGCTTACGTGAACACTTTCCTCGAGAAAACACTAATGGGATCATTGGACATCGCCAACATGAGTTCAGTTCAGTCACTTAGTCATGTCTGACTCCTTGTGACCCCATGAATTGCAGCACGCCAGGCCTCCCTGTCCATTACCAATCCCGGAGTTGACTCAGACTCACGTCCATCGAGTCAGTGATGCCATCCAGCCATCTTATCCTCGGTCCTCCCCTTCTCCTCCTGCCCTCAATCCCTCCCAGCATCAGAGTCTTTCCCAATGAGTCAACTCTTCGCATGAGGTGGCCAAAGTACTGGAGTTTCAGCTTTAGCATTATTCCTTCCAAAGAAATCCCAGGGCTGATCTCCTTCAGAATGGACTGGTTGGATCTCCTTGCAGTCCAAGGGACTCTCAAGAGTCTTCTCCAACACCACAGTTCAAAAGCATCAATTCTTCGGCACTCAGCCTTCTTCACCAGGCCTCCCTGTCCATCACCATCTCCCAGAGTTCACTCCGACTCACGTTCATCGAGTCTGTGATGCCATCCAGCCATCTCATCCTCTGTCATCCCCTTCTCCTCCTGCCCCCAATCCCTCCCAGCATCAGAGTCTTTTCCAATGAGTCAACTCTTCGCATGAGGTGGCCAAAGTACTAGAGTTTCAGCTTCAGCATCATTCCCTTCAAAGAAATCCCAGGGCTGATCTCCTTCAGAATGGACTGGTTGAATCTCCTTGCAGTCCAAGGGACCCTCAAGAGTCTTCTCCAACACCACAGTTCAAAAGCATCAATTCTTTGGCACTCAGCTTTCTTCACAGTCCAACTCTCATATTCATACATGACCATAGGAAAAACCATAGCCTTGACTAGATGGACCTTAGTCGGCAAAGTAATATCTCTGCTTTTGAATATGCTATCTAGGTTGGTCATAACTTTTCTTCCAAGAAGCAAGCATCTTTTAATTTCATGGCTGCAATCACCATCTGTAGTGATTTTAGAGGCCCCCCCCAAATAAAGTCTGACACTATTTCCACTGTTTCCCCATCTATTTCCCATGAAGTGATGGGACCAGATGCCATGATCTTCATTTTCTGAATACTGAGCTTTAAGCCAACTTTTTCGCTTTCCTCTTTCACTTTCATCAAGAGGCTTTTGAGTTCCTCTTCACTTTCTGCCATAAGGGTGGTGTCATCTGCATATCTGAGGTTATTGATGTTTCTCCCGGCAATCTTGATTCCAGCTTGTGCTTCTTCCAGCCCAGTGTTTCTCATGATGTACTCTGCATAGAAGTTAAATAAGCAGGGTGACAATATACAGCCTTGACGGACTCCTTTTCCTGTTTGGAACCAGTATGTTGTTCCATGTCCAGTTCTAACTGTTGCTTCCTGACTTGCATATAGGTTTCTCAAGAGGCAGGTCAGGTGCTCTGGTATTCCCATCTCTTTCAGAATTTTCCACAGTTTATTGTGATCCACACAGTCAAAGGCTTTGGCATAGTCAATAAAGCAGAGATGGATGTTTTTCTGGAACTCTCTTTGTTTTTCCATGATCCAGTGGATGTTGGCAATTTGATCTCTGATTCCTCTGCCTTTTCTAAAACCAGCTTGAACATCAGGAAGTTCATGGTTCACGTATTGCTGAAGCCTGGCCTTCACACTATTTGATGGCAGCCCACTCTAGTATTCTTGCCTGGAAAATCACATGGACGGCAGAACCTGGTAGGCTACCGTCCATGGCGTCGCAAAGAGTCGGAAACAACTGAGTGACTTCACTTTCACTTTCCCACTATTTCAACTGGAGAAAACTGGAGGGAGGCCTGAGTCATAGTGAGCATTGCTTGCAAAAGGTTGAAGAGCTCAGGCTTCTCGACTAGTGAACCTGGGCCTGCCTTTTTCAGGTCAGAACTATTACTGTGGAAATGGTCTCCCATCCAGGTACCAACCAGGCTTGACCCTGCTTAGCTTCTGAGATCAGAAGAGATTGGGCACGTTCAGGATGGCATGGCCATAGCCTGGGACTGGTAATTTTGTTTAAGCAACATCAGCTGTCACAGTAAATCGTAATTGATATTTTACAACGTTTCTGGATTTATTTGTATTTAATCTCTAAATCTGTTTGGAAATTGACCACATGCTGGGCCACAAGGCAAGCCTTGGTAAATTTAAGAAAATCTGAATCTGGTTTGCTTTCATAAGGGCTGTAAGCATAAGTGGATTGCAGCTTCCTTTGTTTGTATATATGTATGTAACTATATTTTTAACGGGCATACACTTTCATTCATTCATTCATTCATTTTTATTTTGGGGTTGTGCTGGTCCTCCGTTGCTGCACATGGCCTTTCTCGAGCTGTGGTGGGCTGATGCTGTTCTCTAGCTGCAGCGCGTGGCCTGCTTTCTGCAGAGGCTTCTCTTATTGTAGAGCAGGAGCTCTAGGGTGTGTGGGCTTCAGCTGTTGGGGCACTTGGGCTGTCAGAGCACAGACTCAATAACTGGGGTGCATGGACTTAGCTGCCCTGCAGCATGTGGGATCTTTCAGGCCAGGGATGAAGCCTGTGTCCCCTGCATTGACAGGTGGCTTCTTAACCACCGGACTACTGGGGAAATCCTGTTTGTGTATATTTATGTAATGCTAACATAAAAATAATTGGAGTGATCAGGGATGAGGTGAGGGCTCCCCCCAAATGGCTTTTTCTTTCAAAGAGATCCTATATTTTTTTCAAGTTTGATAAGTTATCACTGATAAAGATACTCAGAGTCTGTTGACTCAGAATTGGGTGTTGACATCAGTAGGCAGGGTTTTCTTCTCTTCATATTCTGTTCCCCTGAGTTACAATTGCCTGCTGATTTCAGTAGGGCTTTGGAAATTACCAATGGCCAGAAAAATACAAGTTTGTAAGTACCCATTAGGTTCGGTTTTGTAAGATCAAAGGCTCGATATTACCTCAAAGGCAATTGGATGGATTCTTTGAGAGAAAGAGATGTGTCTCTGTGCAAAGAATAAAGCTAAGCACCTAGACTAGTTTTAGAGAGGGGATGGAAAAGAAAGGGATAGCACAGGAGCTGGCCAATCATTATTGTTGTTTATTGTTGTTTAATCAAGCCATGTCTGACTCTTTTGTGACCCCATGGACTGTAACTCCTCTGCCCATGGGATTTCCCAGACAAGAGTCATGGAGTGAGTTGCCATTTCCTTCTCCGGGGTATCTTCCTGACCCAGGGATCAAAATCCACGTCTTCTGTATTGGCAGGTGGATTCTTTACCACTGAGCCACCAGGGAATCCTTCAGGCCAATTATGCTTTCTCCATAAGTGAGAGTCTTAAAAAATTTAAGTGTGAATTACTTGGTAAACACAAATTACTGTCTTTAATATTTGTTAAGAAAAATTATTTAGTGCAAGAAGGAAACAGCACAGGAACTTTTAAAGCACAGACATATAACTTAATCACCTTAAACAAAGCTTAGCATGTGTTATTTTCCCCTACTTCAGTTTCAGATGTACTCAGAATATTTTGGCGGTGTTAGGGAGAGTCTGTATGTCTAGTTGTGTGGCTTCTGAGCTGACACTCCTCTGTTCCTATAAGCCCCTGAGAATATGTCTTTAGCAGTTCTTACTCTTACCAGAACAAGGGCATCAAGTTGCCAGTTAACTCCAATAATTAACTCCATGGAGCAAGTTTCCTTAATTTCACTTAAGGCAGGAGCAGAAAGCCAGTGCCTACTGCCCTTTTCCCTTTGGTCTAATGCTGAACCTGGAGGGAACTGAAGGATTAAGGAAATTTCATTGCCTTTAGTTTCTCTTTGAGGAGCCTACCCCACCCCTTCTTACCACTCACCCTGAGTTAGCTCTCAGTTAATAGTGATCTCTCTGCTTGTCCAACCCCTGCAGTGTCCTCTAGAATTTCTACTGACATAAACTGTTAAAGCCAAATCTTGCTGTGATTTTTGCCCCCATGGAGAAACATGCATTTCAGACACAGCAAACCCTTTATAACTTGGGAGTCTCAGGGGCTTGATTGCATTACCGAGTCATAGGACCGTAAGTACACAGCCGTATATCACCAGGGTTAAATTGTTTTCAGCATGAAATGATGTCATCCACTTTCGACACAGCCTCAAGCCCAGTGCCCTTCATGTGGTAAGTATTCAATAAATACTTGACATTTTGATTTATTAATTTTTACCCCCTTGATATAAAGAAAAGTGTTATATCGATAACTCTAAGTTATCTGTAAAAATCACTTAGTCACAACACTTTATTTTATAGCAATGTCAGATGACTTGGATAGCGTTGCATCATTCTAATATTTCTAATATCATACATGGAAAGTAAAGATCCAGTAAATTAGTTTAATTGGGGGGAAATTCATGTTTGCACTGATAATAATTGCATATTATCTTTAAAGACATAAAGGATTATTATTTTCAAGTAATGTAAATATAATAAAATATTGCTTGTAGAGATCCTACTTTAAGGATCTCCTAATAATTCCCATGTAATTAGCAATTAGAACATCCCCCTGAAACTTGCCCTTCCCTACTCCCTTTGTAACTCCTTTTTGAGTGTAAGGTTGCATCAGAAGTTGTACTCTGATATCAATTTTAAGCTATTAATTTGACAGTGTTTTTTTTTGACCGTTGAATGGCAAAATTTCTTTAAATGTATTTAAGGTTAAGTTGTGTTCAAACTGATACCGATTTTTGAATTAGTGACTTTGAAGTCAGTGAAAAAAAGTGAAAAATAACATATTTTGTATTTATGCAAAAAATTCTTGATGCTGAACAGAACTGACCTCTGGGTACAAGGTAGGATTGGACTTCCATATGTTAATGGCAAATAAGATAGGGCAGGGGCTTCTAATTACTTTAGTTTATTAAGAATCCCAGGGCACCTCTTAGAATGGTAGAGGTGATGTTAGCCCTTATGTCCTGGACATGATCCAGTTTTGGTAATTGCTAATTACAATCTGTCTCCCTAATTCCCTTGACTCTTGCTTCCGAATGTGATTTTTCTTCACTTAGCAATATTTAACTATTATATACTCATGACCATTAGAACAGCTACTGATTTCTATTTCTATGTTTAATATGCTTTTCTTTTTGCTTGCTTTTGATTCTTATTAATATCCTATTATTATTCTAACTATTTATGCAGACAGAAAAGAAAACACAAATCTTTAAAAATTTTAGCTACTTTTAATGACTTAGGCTGGAACGTACTTTGTAAATCTAGCATAGGGACTTTGTGGATCCTTGTTGAACAATCTGGAATCGCTAGACACACCAGTAGCCTACATCATGCTCATTACAAGATAGTGAAAACGCAGAAATGGATTTCAGACAGGCCAGGATTTTCAGTGTCCTCAATTCTAGGGTTCCAATCATGACGTGGAGGAGAGATATGAAAGTTATCCTACAACTAGACCCACCCAATGATTCATCATGTTCTGGAGCCTACCCAAAACAGGAATATCTCTATTTTCGAGAGTCTTTCAATCACAATGAATTGGAGCTGACGAATACAGAAAGAAGTGATAGGTCAACAAGATTGTATTCATTTCAAAATACAAGTCCAAAGGATATCCAGGTGTTTACATTGTTTCTGGCCCTCTGAAGGTACACAATTATTCCTGAGTCTGTTGGGATGTAAGCCTTGTTTAGGATGTATTATATGGAGTTCAGATGGAGGGATATCAGGTTTTATCTGTAATCTACACTCAGTGTGTAAAAATCATATCATGAAATAAGTCAAATTATATTCACACCCTCGCAACATTCAGGTGAATGAAGCATCTTTCTTGCCAGTCAGTATGCACTGAGCCTTCTCGGTGAGCAAAAATGCTTAGAACTTTCAAGACACAGACATCCCTGAATCCCTGGATTACATATTCCAAACATGTCAAACGTAGATTTTGACCTGTCTTACTCACTCTAAAGAGGTTCATCAAACCGTCACTTCAAAGAGATGTTCTGCCTGAATCACCAGAATGTCTGAAAAACTCAAATATAATATTCCTGATATTTTCTTTTTGACCATGTTTTAGCCAGAGGTGGAAAGACACTTCCTGTGGATTTTCTTAATGAAGCACTGTTTCCTGTGATATTGCCATACTAGGACTCAAACGTCCTATCCGTGACTCAGATACTGATCAAAGTAACGCATCTTATGAGCTGTGCTGTCTTCTTCTGCCGTTCTTCATACTTCAGTTCCATCAAAAGGAACAAATTGCTACTATTGTGTCTGAGAATGCCATTTGCTCACAAGCAGCATTGACATGGAAGTGAGGGATCCTAGTAAGAGAACAGTGGCTAATAACTGAGCTCGGAATGGCCATTTGGCTAGGTAGGCTGGGGAAAGATAATCATGTCCTGCAGTGGCACATTTCCCCAGCATTCTTTGAATCTAAAATTGCTGTGTTGATGAAATCCATTTTAAACATGTTATTAAGGTTCTTAGGCTTGAAAAAAAATGGATATTTTCAGGATGTTCTGACTTTTTGAAATATCAGAGAAGATTTTGATGTCAAAATGACCACACACACAAAACTAATAATAACACAAACTACCCCCCACCCAGAACTCAGTAAATTTTATTACTGAGGATCTAAAGAAACTCCCGCTGGTTTCTATGTGGCTATTTGTCTAACTTGAATATTATCTTTTTTTTTTTTTTATCCTGGTAACACACTGATACTCACTTCCTGCTACACAATTCCTACTGCTGCTACACTGGAAATATATTCTTGCTTTCTATAAGTTTAATAGTTTAGGAGAGAAAGAAAAAAAATCCATCTATTTATTTCATTGTTTGCTTGCACTAATGCAGAAAACCACCAGACAAAGCCTTCCTCTTTAGTGAGTGGAAGAACAAACAGGCATTGCCTCCCCAGATTTTCTGCGTTCATTCTAATCAGGATAGCTGATACTGACCTTGCACTTAATACTGGGCAAGCTCTGGGAGTGAGTCTTGACTCAGATTTAGAAATGTACAAGTTTTCTACTATACCTTCTAGGATGTGTATTTCCCAAACAGCGAGAGGAGGATTAAGAAAGAAGAACTAAAACATTAAGGGGCTTTGGATGGGCCCAATGTGCGTGCATGTGTGTGTGTGTGTGTGTGTGTGTGTGTGTGTGTGTGTGTGTGTGTGTGTGACACAGAAACTGAAGCAGAGACTCCTAAGAACATATTTTAATTGATTACAATAAAATCTTTTATGAGCATTGCAAGAGTGGATGTGTCTATGACTGTCCCCAGGCCAAAGCTTGAATCCTTAACATTTGCTATCCTGGTGCTCATAGATCAAAAGTCCTGTGTTCTTGGCCCCTAATTCAAGTTCCCTTCCAACCTTCTCTCCACCTCCGCAAGAGTCATCTCCAGGTGACCTCTGAGTTTTCCAGGGATCATAATCCGTCCTCTCATAAGGTTTTCCTTCTTGGCCTCTTAGCTGATGTCTGCTGCCTGCCCAATCCAACCGAATATGTGATTGTCAAGCAAGCACTCTCTGCCATGAGAATGTTGCTTTCTGAGCCCTCCAAACTGGAAGACCTTCAGGGATCAAGATTCAGTTTAACCTCCTGAGGCCCAGTAGAGTTCTCCACAGAAACAGGGAAGAAATCCTTCTCCACAGATGACAGCAGGGCACGTGGTTGAGGCTGATGAAGAAACACCCCTTCCCCTTTTCCCTCTTCGCCCCTGGCACCCCCAGCAGCCCTCTCTTACAGACGCTTCTCCTCACAGGCCCCCTCTAGACACACAGCTGCCCGGAGCAGACACCCAGCGGCTGACCGTGGAGGTCTCGGGACCCACTTTGGCCCCGGGTCCTGTTTTAGCCGGCGGAGGCCGTCACAGTACCGCAGATGCTGTGGCTTAACCCACAGATTTTTATTCCTCACAGTTCTGGAGTCTGGAAAGTCCAAGAGGAAGGTTCTGGCCAATTCAGTTTCTGGTAAGAGCTGGCTTCCTGGCGCACAGGATGCTGCCTTGCCGGTGTCCCTCCGTGGCGTTTCTGCCTGGGGAAGGGTGCCGTAGGCGAGAGAAAGCAAGCCTTTTCTCTCAGATGCCTCCTCTTATGAGGGCACAAATCCGTAATTCTGTCAGATCAAGCCACCCCTTATGACTCCATTAACCTTACTTTCTTAGACGCTCTGTCTGCAAATACAGTCACATGAGGAGTTACGGCTTCAGCAAATAAATTTTTGTTGCTGTTGCTGTTCAGTTGCTCAGCTGTATCTGACTCTTTGCAGCGCCGTGGACTGCAGTACTCCTGGCTCCTGTGTCTTCCATTATCTCCCGCAGTTTGCTCAGATTCGTGTCCTTTGAGCCAGTGATGCTATCCCACCGTCTCATCCTCTGCTGCCCCCTTCTCCTTTTACCTTCAGTCTTTCCCAGCATCAGGATCTCTTCCAGCGAGTCAGCTCTTCATAGCAGGCGGCCAAAGTGTTGGAGCTTCAGCATCAGTCCTTCCAATGGCTATTCAAGGTTGATTTCCTTTAGGATGGACTGGCTGGATCTTCTTGCAGTGCAAGAGACTCTCAAGGATCTTCTCCAGTACCAGATAAATTTACACAATCATTTAGTACATAACCACTCACATTTAAACACACCAGGGACCATTGATACAAATCTATTTATTCCTCCCGAAGTGGTTATCCAAGTGCTGGCACAGAAAGTTACCATCCATTGGATAAATACAGTATATGTTTGAAACCATAGGTAAATTACAGTATGGCTTAGTGACTGTGAGAAGACTACAGATTAGCTTGGGCTCGATTTTTATAATAAAATGGACTATTTTACAACCCAAGAAAATGAACCAAACTCCCATAAGCAAGGTAAAAATGCATTGATGTTGGAAGGCACATCCTCACTTGGAAACAGGGCCATTTTAAACATCCCATTTAAACACAAAGGATACTAGAAAATTAAAGAAAATAAAAACCGTGCCCATATATGATTAAAGTCGGAAATGACATCCCAGGTTGGTGATAGGAGCAAAGTGTAGGCATCAGCGGACTCTGCCAGGCTCTCCCTGGGTCTTGGTCTTTATTTCCAGTCTTTTGATCCACAGTCCATAAGATCATTTCCTCAGTAGGTCAGAACTCTGGGGAAGAAACGACACTATTAGTTTAAAGTCTGAATCCTGAAAGTAATTTAATTACCAAAAATAATTGTAGTGGATATGTCAGCAGGCACGTGTGTAGTACCCATTAGGAGGGATAGAGAGATGAAGAGTAGAGACTGACAGAGATGGGGGAGAAATGGAGAGCACCTGTTTTGTCTGAGTTTTCCACTTTTCAAACAAAGCTAGAAATGTGACATTTTATATAGAAATCTCAATTTGTGAAAGTCAGAAACAAATTCTTTAATTAACCATTCATGGGCCAGCACTAGAGAAGCTGTATCCAGCCTTAGCTGCTGCTGTTTGTAGAACATGTGCATCCCTCGGTTTCCTTGAAGGCACCGGGAAGGATGTCTTCCCTTTGTTTTGTGGGTTCTGTACACTGCTTTCTTAAGAGGATCATAAGGCAACTCTAGTGTTCTCGTCTGCTTTTGTTGCTTGGCCATTCAGAAGGCTTACAGTTGATAATGAAGTTGTCTTGGAGGGCTGCCATGTCCATGATGTAGTTGCTTATCCGATTTTGTAATCCTTTATCAATTCCCTCTCCAACTTGGAGGCCAGGCTGAGGTTTTGGAACAGAATATTAAGTGGTTTTAGATCAAGTCCCATCTCTGTTAGGATCTTCTCTGTGATAATAGTAGACATTATTAATAATAATAGCAATAACACAGCAGTAATAATGTGTCATTGTATTGTAAGTTCACCCTGAAGTAGATGGCCAATCCAGGACCTTTTCTTATCACAGCCACACATTTTTACATAATATCAAAGAAAATAAAAATAAAAGCAATTCCAGTGTCAGCTAGAATTAGGGAGAGATTGAAAGCAGCATAAAGGAATAAACAAAAGCAAAAAAAAAAAAGAGTCCAGAATATGAATATATTCTGCCAACAATGACATATGCACAAAAATGTCTTACATTTTTCTTCCAAGTGGATGTTAGGTTGGTTGCCATTTCTTAGGAAAGGTGGTTTTGATTAAAGTGCAGACTTGGATTCATGCCACCTGAATTCCACCACTTACTATCTATGTAGCCTCACAAATATATCAAGTTTCTCTGAGTTGCAGTTTTCTCATCTGTATCAGGCATAATAAGTACTTACCTTGTGGAGAAAGAAATGTCAACCCACTCCAGTATTCTTGCCTGGAGAATCCCGTGGACAGAGGAGCCTGGTGAGCCACAGTCCATGGGGTGGCAAAGACTGAGACACAACTGAAGTGACTGAGCATGCACAGATGCAACTGACGGTGATTAGGGTGATTTGGAGATCAACTTAGCTCAGTCTTCCCCTTTACTGATATGATTAGGGTGATTTGGAGATCAAACTTAGCTCAGTCTTCCACTTTACAGCTTGGGCCCAGAAGGGGCAACAATGTGTCAAGACTTCAGTACGAGTTCGGTAGCCAACTTGGGTCTCCACAGAGGCACAATTTTCCCTTTTAGCAGCCAAGACATTATGAGTAAGGCTCCATCTCCACTCCTCTGAGTTGCAGCACAAGAACCTTGTGCTTTCCTACATAAAGGAAAAGGCCAAGAGAAAACTGTTTGATGGTTAGCTAGAATATGAGATGTTTCTTTGACAATAAAAAATCTATTTTAAGACCTTTTATAGAAAGTAACACTGTCCAATAGAAATAAAAAATCAAAAATTTTCTAATAACCATGTTTTTAAAAGTTATAAAATGGTGTAGTTAATTTCAGTAACAGATTTTATTTACCCAGTAGATTGAAAGCATCAGAGAAGGCGATGGCACCCCACCCCAGTACTCTTGCCTGGAAACTCCCATGGACGGAGGAGCCTGGTGGGCGGTAGACCATGGGGTTGAGAAGAGTCAGACAGGACTGAGCGACTTCCTTTTGCCTTACCTGTGTCCTACTAGGTACAGTTAGATGAGGTACTCCATATAAATCTAGCATTCTGCTAGACACATTTTGTTGTCATTGCTAATTAATTTTGTTATTGTCAGAATACTTATGATTACTCTTGGAGTCTTCCCTCTCTGACTTGCTTTCCTTCTGTTTTATTTTTTATTGGTGGGCCCGAGACAATTAGGTGAACCTCATCCTCAGCTTCTCAGTGCTATTTTTTCATACATAATTTTTTTTTTAACTGAGTGCTGTCTTCTTTCTAAATGCAATATTAGAAGCCATCAGGGTGGACTTCAGAACTTAATGAAGTGTCTGGATGGAATAAATAAATAAGAGACAGGCTTTAGGTTAAATAGACATTAGGCTTGTTCTTCCTCTGCCTCTGGCAGGGATCCACTTTGAAACCCTGAAGGGTTCAACAGTCTCTGTGAAATGAGTAGTCATAGTCATGTTTGATCACTGTCAAAGAGGAATAAAGAACTCAAATGTGTTGGGTTACTATCCTGTGCTGATTTATACATTATTGCTTTAGATCTTTGGATGACATTATGAGAAAAAGAGTCTGTTAATAATGTTGTTGTTGTTCAGTCACTAAGTTGTATCTGACTTTTTGCAACCCCATGGCAGGACCCCAGAAGAACCTGCTCGGCTCCTCTGTCCATGGGATTTTCCAGGCAAGTACACTGGAGTGGGTTGCCGTTCTGTCCCCTAGGGGATCTTCCCAATCCAGGGGTTGAACCGTGTTTCCTGCATTGGCAGGCAGACTCTTTCCCACTAGCGCCACCTGGGAAGCCCCTATGTGTGTGTGTGTGCCCTCTAGTAAAAATTTGAAGACCTTATTTTCTAGAATTGTTTGTTGCAGTCGTGTTTTTAGAGTAGTCATTTGTATGCAACTCGTCTGATAGGGGAGGTGTATTTCTCGCCGGAATTAGTATATGTGGAAAACATCATCAATCACAGTCATCACAAAGCAATTAAGTACCTAATTGTGCGTGACACTGAGTTTGCTGCTGAAACAGAAAACTTTATAGGCCTGCTGCCTACCCTCTGGGGGCGTGGAATCCAAGAACTCCGTAGAAGATTGAAGCCTGGTAAAGAAAACAAGGACCCAAGGTATAAGCAAATTCTGAAATATGGCAGCAGTGGCAAAGGGGAGAGGATTGATTCAGAGGAAAGAAAAAGAAAGAAGCTGAAATAGCATCAGGCTAAAGGGAGAGATGCATAAGAAGGGTAAAATGCTGAATTCAAATGACCTGGATTTTCTTTCTTTTTAAGGATAAAGAAAATTGGAAAAAGGTTCCATGCTTTTCTTGGGACTCAACTTTTCACAGTGTTGTTCCTTATGTTTTTTTTCCTCTCTGAAGCAGACTTTTCTGTCATTTTAGTACCGCTTCCATGTCACATGGAGAAGGAAATGTCAACCCACACCAGTGTTATTGCCTGGAGAATTCCATGGACAGAGGAACCTGGCGGGCCACAGTCCATGGATGGGTTTGTAAACAGTCAGACACGACTCAGTGACTAACACTTTCTGTGTCACTGATGGCTTTTAATTCCTCATTTCAATCACTAACCCTCAATGAAATTGTTGCCCAAGTGTCCGAATAGAATATCTGAGGTTTGTGTCCGTTGTTTTCATGCGGAAAGGGGAGAGAAAGGGAAGAGGATGGTCTTCCTTTTTATCTGCATTTGTCCTTATTTTCAGTCAATCATGCATTTATAACCCAACTGGGAAGCTATGATTCAGACACTAGCCCTTCTGTTGTAAGAGTCTGCTGTAAAATTGACCTGCTGGCCAAGTTGTGCTTTTTTTTTTCAACTAGATTTTGCTTTCTTTCTGGGAAGAAGAAAGACTAAAAAAAATAAAGTCCCCAAACCAGCAGCAGCAGGTGCTGCCAAAATGGTATTTTTTCTTATCTGTACTGATTTCAAGGGGAAGGTAAAAGAATGTGTAATTGCTTCTCTCTCAGGCTGCTGGGACAGCGTCTGTGTCTCTGGCATTATCCACTTATTTGATCTAGGTAAGGAAAGAGGCAGAAATAAATTAAAAATGCATTTTCCCCAAGGTACCAAGGATGTTACTCATACATGCTCCCTTCCACCCATCTCTGGCAACTGTGTGCAAATATGTGTTTAGGGAAAAGCTAGACAAAGGTCAAAATCTCCCCTCAATATTCCTCCCCTTTCTTCTATTTGCCTTCAGTAAAGACAGACCTCAGAATAGCAAACAAATTAACAGCCATGACAACATAGCGGTTTCTTTTGAATGGAATCAGATGAGCAGGTTCATCTATTTTGGCCACAGATGTCAAAATTCAAGTTTCTAAAAGGAAGCAAGAAAACCCCCACATTTAAATAGTGATTTGTTTACTTGTATTAAAGAACGATTGGATGGAGGAAGAGGATTCTCCACCCAGGAGAGAGGCAAATGGGAAGCTGGCTGTGTCCTCACGTTGGCCAGAAGGCAGCCTTCTGGCCCGGCTGTCAGTTTCCATCTGACCAGGCTCCTGTGTGCCGCCCCCCTGCGCCCCCCATGGATTGGATTCTGACTCATCCCAGAGAATTCCTGTCTTGATCCTGCTTTATCTTTTCTTTCCCCTCATTAACAGCCATGACAACATAGCGGTTTCTTTTGAATGGAATCAGATGAGCAGGTTCATCTATTTTGGCCACAGATGTCAAAATTCAAGTTTCTAAAAGGAAGCAAGAAAACCCCCACATTTAAATAGTGATTTGTTTACTTGTATTAAAGAACGATTGGATGGAGGAAGAGGATTCTCCACCCAGGAGAGAGGCAAATGGGAAGCTGGCTGTGTCCTCACGTTGGCCAGAAGGCAGCCTTCTGGCCCGGCTGTCAGTTTCCATCTGGTCAGGCTCCTGTGTGCCGCCCCCCTGCGCCCCCCATGGATTGGATTCTGACTCATCCCAGAGAATTCCTGTCTTGATCCTGCTTTATCTTTTCTTTCCCCTCCTTTTCCGCTTTCTACAGACTCCCCAGATCTGAACGTTTTCGGTTGTGACAGTCACGGCCTCAATGGACATGAGTCTGAGCAAACTCCAAGAGATAGTGAAGGACAGGGAAGCCTGGCGCGCTGCAGTCCCTGGGGTCGCAAAGAGCCGGACACACGTAGCGACTGAACAACGACAACAACCGACCCGTGGTCAAAAATTTCTAGTAGCCATCTATGTTTCTCAGGTCGAGCAGTAAGAAGGTTCTCTCAAAAAGCTCATCTAAATTCCTCTTAGCATAATAAAATCAATTGGTTTTTGCTTTATTCTCTTTAGCAATGAAGCAATTATTTACCATCAGCTATCAGCAGTCTCCAGTATAACTAGTAAAGTCAACTTGGAGGCATTTTTATTTTTTTTAATAGCCTTTTGAGTCTTTCACTTGTACTCATATTGCTCAATTTGGACTGCTTTTTGTTTTGCTACCATTGTCTGTGAGTTTACCTTTTTCTGCCCTTCTGCTTATTCATTATTTAAAACTCAGCTCAAACATCCCTCTTCCTTTGAAGTCAATGACTCACCCCTTTAGAAGCTTAGATACATTGAACTTGGTAAGCACCCTCACACTTTCTACATACTTTTATAATGTGTGTGGGTACATAACTTTCTGATTTGTTACATGATAAGTTTCTCAAGTACAGAGCATGCTATCTCTGTGTGTCTTCAGGTACAATACTGGTACAAAGTAGATGTTCCGGACATGCACGTTGGATGAGTGAGTACATGAATGAATGGATGCTGCTGGTGTCAGCATGATGCATACTTAGGGGTTTGGATGGTCCCAGGGCCATCGTGCATCAGAACTGTGCTTGGAGTCCATTAACTTCAGACAGCCAAGCACAATCCCGATGTGCATTTTGCTACTGTACCTACTCTGGGTGAAGGACAGATGATCCACTTGTGAAAAGTTTGAGGGAGCACAGTCTGTAAGACTGCTCCCACTTCTGACACCAACTGCAAGTTTAGGAGTTTTCTAAAACTACCTTCAGGTTTGATAATTTAGTAGGAGAACTCACTGAAAGCTGTTTTACTCCTCTATGTGGTTATTATCAGGACAGGGTACAGAATAAATCAGCCAATGGAGCAGCCTACAGGGACCCAAACAGGCAGTCTCTCCAGTTGCTCGCTCCCTGTGGGGTCACAGGCAGCATTAACTCACTCATATGTGACCAAATGCCCTGCATATTGCTCTCCGGGGAAGCTTACCCAGTCCTTGGTGTCCAGAGTTCTGTTTCGTTTGGGAGCTAGGGGACCGGAGCTCCATCAAATAAGTGTGGTTCTCTACCCACGTGGCTGACCTCAGGCTCTTGGCTTCTCAGGAGGTAGAGCTGATAGTGCGTCACCCAGAGTCCTCACTTTAAGTCACATTGTGGTCGTGCCTTGCAGCCCCATCGTAGTTCCCAGAGGTGCACCTTCTGGCATGCCAGCCCTACCCTAAACAAAGACAATGCTCCTATCAGACAGGACGGTCCAAGGCACACGGATTACCTCCTAGAAGCTGAGGGCAAAGGCCAGAAGGCTCCTTGGCGGCGGTGGTGGTTTAGTCTCCAAGTCCTGTCCAACTCTTGGGACGCTACAGACTGTAGCCTTCCAGACTCCTCTGTCCCTGGGATTTCCTTGGGCAAAATTATTTCTTTGCTGAACATATGGCCTCATACTCCAAAGGTCCCACCCAACCCTTCATTATCAACTAAGAGAGACAGGAAATCTGATGCAGCAGCTCCCATACCTTGAGACACAGAAAGCGGAAAGGCTTTGAGACTTTTTAGTCAGGATGGGTGTGTTTACAAGGGACAAAAATCCCCTTAATTCAGTTTCAGCTAAGTGTCTGTGTGTCAGAGGCATCCCTGGAGTGTGGGAATCATTTATGAACATCTCTCTCCTTTCTTCCTCTCTGTGATGAATTATTTTCCTTAATAAACATTTAATAATTTAGTAACTCTCATTAGATATTTTTCATTCATTAGTTTTAAAACAACTCACCATTAAAGTAGAAGAATGCATTTCACTTTTAAGAATAGTATCCAGATTCAATTGCATTATTTTATATAAGGCCTCAAATTTGAACTTATACCCCTCCCCCCAAAAAATTACACAGCACAATTCTTTCCATTTCACTAAGTGGACACAAATAAAACACAGTTGAAAATTCCAAGTGGTCACATAGAATGACTAAGTTGAATAACTCAAATTCTCTTTCGTCTTCATAATCACTGTGCTCTTACTGATTATTTCAAATGTATTGTTTAAACAAAAAGGTAATATGTACCACAGGATTGGAGACACAAATTGCACCTAAATTAAATGCTCATGATTCTGGAACATTTTAAACTTATTTTCCAAGTGAGTGCATATAGCTGAGTCCCTGATTTTGGGGACTGATTGTACATTTGGGAATTCCCCAATTATTTTCCATGTAGAATACAGTGGTTATTAAATAATAAGTAATCAAATGTGTTGATTTGAAGCTTACATATATAATTTAAAATTGAACTGTGTCTTTTTCTTTCATTAGGGCATAGTTGCTTTACAACGTTCTGTTAGTTTCCATGGTACAACAACAAAAAATTTCAACTCTGTCTGAAACAATTGTTTAGAATTTTGACCAACAGGAATTTTATGGTTTTTTGTTTGTTGGTTTTTGTGAGTAGAGTTGTAGAGTTTTGTTTCACTGACATTGTTTGGAATTGTTGTGGGAAACAAAATGAAAAAAAAAAATTGGTCAGGAAGGATTAGACCTATGTTTTTGTTTTCTCAGTCATTTCTTCTCCGTAGCACAAAAGACTATGTCTTTCTCCCATCACTCAGCGTCTTTGTTAGTTGTGGAACTCACTCTGATATCCTTTCCACTGCCTGGGGTGGGGTATATTCTGAGGAGGGGCCAGGATTGCTCACACACTGCTGCAGAACATTTGCTGGTGCTATTTACAGCCCTAATTAAATGGAAGATTATTAGAAATGGGAGATGGCTATAAATAGCTGGTCCATTTTATCTGTTTCTTCACTGTGTGGGAAGAGCATCGCTCAGCTTGTCTCTTGAAGTTCACTTAACTCAGGATGTGTTCTGTTTTGACTTAAAAAAAGAAAAAAGATCTCCTGATGCTGATCAAAGTAGAAAAAAAACAAAGAGGATCATGCTCAATCATTGCAGGATATAGATAGAAGGGGAGTGAAATGGAAGTGGGGAAGATTGTGAGTGGTGTAAGGAAAAAAAAGTGTGGGTATAATCCTTTCTGACCAATTTTTCCCCCCAAAATAACTAAAAATGAATCTTATTTTCAAGTCTGTGAAAAATTGATTCACAAGGCTAGTTAAGACATCTTTTATAGGGAAAGGTACTCCCCTATCAGCTTTCTTCCTCTGTGGTAGAGAATACAGAAATCAGCTCAACTTTGGGGGCAGTGTTGTGACCAAAGTGAACTTGACCTTGGCCCAATCACTTGGCCTTTACAAATCCCTGATTTCCCAAATTATGAAATACCTTTAGATGCAGTCCCTCCCACCTTGGCTCTCGTGATAGACTTCTTCCCTTCTGGTTCTGCCTCTTTTCTCTTCCCCTCCAGCTTCCGCTGAACAACCTACCAGATTCATCTAATAGTTCTCATCTTTGATCCCTTCTCTCCAAAAGGCTTTAGCATTTTTCAGTGGCCTGTGTAAAATATCCCAGGTCTTTAACCTGTCTTGAAGACAACCTGTGATGGTCTTCTAACCCACATATCAACCCTAACTCCCTCCAGTCCTTGGCTCAAAAGAGTTCTGGTCCAAGAGCCTTATAGGCATGGCTCAAACCCGTAAGTCAGGGGTCCTCAGCTTCTGGGATCTAATGCCTGATGGTCTGAGCTGGAGTTGATGTCACAATAGAAATAAAATGAAATTCGCCCAGTCGTGTCCGACTCTCTGTGACCCAGGCCAGAGTACTGGAGTGGGCAGGCTTCCCCTTCTCCAGAGGATCTTCCCAACCCAGGGACTGAACCCAGGTCTCCTGCATTGCAGATGGACGCTTTACCAGCTAAGCCCCCAGGGAAGCCTGAGAGCACCATAAACGTCCTGCTCTTGGATCATCCCTAAACCATCCCTCTCCCCTTCCGTCCTTGGAAAAGGTGCCTTCCGTGAAACCCGTTCCTAGCGCCCAGCGGGCTGGGAACCGCTGCTGTGGAGCTTTAGTCATCACTTCCTCGTTTCTGTTCGGTTTTTGTTTCTTTGGTATATCCTTGTTCTCCCACTGACTTGTAATTCAAAGCCAAAGTCAGATCCTGTTTCTCCCAGTTGGAAATTACTTTTTTCCCATACTCTAAACTCCTTGAACCTAGTGCCAGAGCTTCTCATTTAGCACTTACTAATGGTCTGGTCAGTTCTTTATTTGTGTGTATGTTTTTCCTTATCAATTAGCTTTAAGGCTCTTTAGAATTGTCATATCAGAGGGACATGACTAAACCTGAACCTGTATTGTGTCTTGTTGCCTATGCAAGATTTTTCTCAAAAATCTCATTTGATCTCTAAAACACCCCTTTGAGGAGGCATGATGTTATCCACAGTTTCACAGTAACTGAGTTAAATTCACCCATTCCAGTCCATTTTAGTTCGCTGATTTCTAGAGTGCTGACGTTCACCCTTGCCATCTCTTGTTTGACCACTTCCAATTTGCCTTGATTCATGGACCTAACATTCCGGGTTCCTATGCAGTATTGCTCTTTACAGCATTGGATCTTGCTTCTATCACCAGTCACATCCACAGATGGGTATTGTTTTTGCTTTGGCTTCATCCCTTCATTCTTTCTGGAGTTATTTCTCCACTGATCTCCAGTAGCATATTGGGCACCTACTGACCTGGGGAGTTCCTCTTTCAGTATCCTATCATTTTGCCTTTCCATACTGTTCATGGGGTTCTCAAGGCAAGAATACTGAAGTGGTTTGCCATTTCCTTCTCCAGTGGACCACAGTAGGCATGCCATTAAGGCCAAGTTTTCTAGCTGGCTACTCCAGTGGTGCCATCCAAAGCTGAAGGCTTTGCTTTAGGACCAACAGCCTATTTCCCCAGCAGGGGGCAGCAGAGCTTGTGAGCATCTATTGCTCAATGAGGAGTCTGAAGCCAGGTTTGCAGGGGTTGGAGTCAGCTCCATCCAATAGTTCTTATGCAACATCATAAGGATGTTACATCAGTTTCCCACTGGTAAATTGATAAAATGACACACTGATAGTATGTATCTCAATGTATGTGTATATAGAGAATTGAAGCTTAAATAAGTCATTAGAAGTATTTAGCACATTATGACCAACCTAGATAGCATATTCAAAAGCAGAGACATTACTTTGCCGACTAAGGTCCGTCTCGTCAAGGCTATGGCTTTTCCTGTGGTCATCTATGGATGTGAGAGTTGGACTGTGAAGAAGGCTGAGCGCCAAAGAATTGATGCTTTTGAACTGTGGTGTTGGAGAAGACTCTTGAGAGTCCCTTGGACTGCAAGGAGATCCAACCAGTCCATTCTAAAGGAGATCAACCCTGAGATTTCTTTAGAAGGAATGATGCTAAAGCTGAAACTCCAATACTTTGGCCACCTCATGCGAAGAGTTGACTCATTGGAAAAGACTCAGATGCTGAGACAGATTGAGGGCAGGAGGAGAAGGGGACAACCGAGGATGAGATGGCTGGATGGCATCACTGACTCAATGAACATGAGTCTGAGTGAACTCTGGGAGATGGTGATGGACAGGGAGGCCTCGCGTGCTGCGATTCATGGGGTCGCGAAGAGTCGGACTCAACTGAGCAACTGAACTGAACTAAACTGAAGCATTTGATAAAACTAGCTGTTGTTTTGGTTGCTGCTGATGTTATCATTAATGATTATTATTTTAAAAGTAGAAAGTTAGAGATATCTCCTGACCCCTCTTCCCCCTTCCACCAGTGCTTTTTAGACTTTTCCGTTCAAGTATCTCTATCAACCAAAGGCAGTGCAGATGCAGACCCGGACTTGTTCTATTGCAAGTCTGATATTTTTTTGAAATAACTGGTTTCATCTTTATTTTACATTTAGTTTCACCTACCACTGATACAGCCTGAATATCTTCAATGTGCTTTTTTCATATACTATTCCTTAATATAGCCATGCTTGTTCTAATATAAAATATTTTAAATTGCTTACCAGATCAGTTTAAATATTTAGTTTTTGAGCAAAAAAAAAAATCCTTTAGAGAAATTAATGCTCCAGGAGTTATCTGCAAGCACATGCCCAGCGGTATGCAAACCTCATTCTGTGTCGCCATAATTCTCATGCCTTCACAGTTGGAGGTTTCCTTTGAGAAAGCTCAAACAGAAAGATATGCAGTCAGTCACTAAACTGTCAAATATTCACAAAAATTAACTCTTTACATGACCTGTGGATGACATGTGATAAGTATTGCAGAGGATTCAACCAAACACCACCTCTAATCTCCGTGAGTTTCTGTGTAGTCCTGCTGGTGCTGGCTTCCAGACACAACTCCCACCTCAGTCTTCCCCAGCTGGTGAGAATGGATGAAAACCCATTTGTACCCAAACTGCAGTGGCTCCAAGTCCCTTTCTCCCTACCTGGCCATAGAAAAATCCTCCTTTACTTAATCCCTCTAGGAATCTCCAAGGTCTTTACAGGGATCCGCAAAGCAGTCCCATTAGTCCCTGCTGCTGATGGTCAAATCACAGCTCAGTCTTTCAGTTCAATTCAGTTTATTCGCTCAGTTGTGTCCGATTCTTTGTGACCCCATGAATTGCAGCACACCAGGCCTCCCTGTCCATCACCAGCTCCCGGAGTTCACCCAAACTCATGTGCATTGAGTCGGTGATGCCATCCAGCCATCTCATCCTCTGTTGTCCCCTTCTCCTCCTGCCCCCAATTCCTCCCAGCATCAGGGTCTTTTCCAATGAGTCAGCTCGTCGTATGAGGTGGCCAAAGTATTGGAGTTTCAGCTTCAACATCAGTCCTTCCAATGAACACTTAGGACTGACCTCCTTTAGAATGGACTGGTTGGATCTCCTTGCAGTCCAAGGGACTCTCAAGTGTCTTCAACACCACAGTTCAAAAGCATCAATTCTTCGGTGCTCAGCTTTTTTCACAGTCCAACTCTCACATCCATACGTGACTACTGGAAAAACCATTGCCTTGATTAGATGGACCTTTGTTGGCAAAGTAATGTTTCTGCTTTTTAATATGCTGTCTAGGTTGGTCATAACTTTCCTTCCAAGGAGTAAGCGTCTTTTAATTTCATGGCTGCAATCACCATCTGCAGTGACTTTGGAGCCCAAATAAATAAAGTCTGACACTGTTTCCACTGTTTCCCCATCTATTTGCCATGAAGTGATGAGACCAGATGCCATGATCTTCGTTTTCTGAATGCTGAGCTTTAAGCCAATTTTTTCACTCTCCTCTTTCACTTTCATCAAGAGGCTTTCTAGTTCCTCTTCACTTTCTACCATAAGGGTGGTATCATCTGCATATCTGAGGTTATTGATATGGCAATCTTGATTTCTAGCTTGTGCTTCTTCCAGCCCAGCGTTTCTCGTGATGTACTCTGCATAGAAGTTAAATAAGCAGGGTGACAATATACAACCTTTATGTACTCTTTTTCCTACTTGGAACCAGTCTGTTGTTCCATGTCCAGTTCTAACTGTTGCTTCCACCTGCATTCACGTTTCTGAAGAGGCAGGTCAGGTGGTCTGGTATTCCTATCTCTTTCAGAATTTTCCAGAGTTTATTGTGATCCACACATCAAAGGCTTTGGCATAATCAATAAAGCAGAAACAGATGCTTTTCTGGAACTCTCTTGCTTTTTCCATGATCCAGTGGATGTTGGCAATTTGATCTCTGGTTTTTAAAGTTCTTAAAGTGCCTTCCTGTGTGCAGAACCACACATCTCACAGCACGAGGTACAAACAGAGTTGACTCCTACCACTTTTCCTGCGCATCCAGGGGGATTTCCCTTTAGGCTGGCACTGCCCATGATGCCACTGCTAGCAGCCGGTGCCAGCAGGACTGAAGGTGCGCTCTGCCCCTGTTCCATTGTTTTTGTAAAGACAGGAGCATCTACTTTTACTTTTGCCCACATGGGGCTGTCTGACAATCAACTGGCCTGAGCTCCTGGATACTGTGGAGCGAGGGGTACCCTCTTTCTTTTGCCACCTAGCCAGGACTCTGCTGTCTCTAGCTTCTAGATTTCCACAGAGGTGCTGCCGGAGGCTCACCTTATTCTCACTTCACTCACTGCTGTCAGTATTGCTTCAGATATGGGCAGAGCAGGAAACCCTCCTTGACAGGCAGAAGGGGCCGTGGCCATCCTGAGACCAACAGAACCTTAAGGTGAGGTCTGTTCCCTAAGGCCAGAGATCCGAGTCATCGCTCAAGAAAAGTGAGAAGAACGCGTCTAAGTTGTGCTCAGCTTGAGGGAGGGGGAAGCATTCGTTCCACAGGCTGCTTGAGCCTTCAAGTGCCTTCCTGTGTGCAGAGCCACACGTCTCATAGCACGAGCTGTGAACGGAGTTGACTCCTACCACATTTCCTGCAAGCATTTCCTGTGACTTGGTTTTGATTACAGCTGTATATTTCCAAACCCAGTTGGACAAAGATACAATCTTCTTCAGGTAAATCTGAGTACAAATAGCTGATCTGTGCGAACTCCCAGTTCCATGGAGGGTCTGTGCTCTCTCGAACCTCAGAGCCTTTCCCATGCTATTCCCTCCAGCTGTCTTGCCTTCTCTTTCCTTCCTCAGGCCATTCACTCTGAGTAATTCGTGTGTGTGTGTGTGTGTGTGTGTGTGTGTGTGTGTGTGTGTGTGTTAGTTGTTCAGTTGTGTCCGACTCTTTGTCACCCCATGGACTGTAGCCTGCCAGGCTTCTCTGTCCATGGAATTCTCCAGGCAAGAATACTGTAGTGGGTAGCCATTCCCTTCTCTCATTCTTCTTTTTATTCTGAATTGGGTGCCCTTCTTCTGTTCTCCCATAAACCCTTCAACTTTCCTTTCTTTTGATTATGCTTTATAGTATTGCTGCTTTGCCTGTCTCTCTCCCCTGGAAGATTGCATTCTGTGAAAGTGGACATTATAACTATAAAAGCCCAGTACCTGCCTGATGCTCGAGAGGTCATCAGCACTTGGTAACTGAACATAGGAATAAAGGGTAGCATAGCTCCAAGCTCCAGAAACTCACTGTGCCATGAAATAAAGAGGCGAGAAACAGCTATTGGGCAGGATGTTTTCTTTTGGTCTAAGCCATGTTCGGACGAACAAAATGACTAAATTGTGGTCCAGCCAATCAGATGTTTTAGACCATTTTAGGCAATGATTTGACTCACTTCAATGCAATAATATCAAGGACAGAGAAACTGATGATGTAATCTTATTCCCCAGAATAGAAGATCTATCAGTCATGTAGTCATGGTGATGATTCTGCTGTGATGTCCAGTGCCTGACATAGGGGACTTGAACTTGGGAAACTCCCAGTTTGCAACTTTGAATTAATAGTAAACCTCCCCTTCTACTGGGCTTCCCTGCGGGCTCCATTGGTAAGGAATCTGCCTGCAATGTGGGAGACCTGGGTTTGATTCCTGGATTGGGAAGATCCCCTGGAGAAGAGCATGGCAACCCACTCCAGTACTCTGGCCTGGAGAATCCCATGGACCGTATAGTCCATGGAGTCGAAAAGAGCTGGACACGACTGAATGATTTTCACTTTACTTTCCCTTCCAATAACTTTGCCAATAGCCAAGCTGTTCAAGTAGAGGCCAGTAAAATGGGTACATTTGTAAAACAGCAGGGTAGAGCAAAGAGCGGCAGAGAGAAGAGCAGGAGGTGGAGCCCCAGCTCCTTCATTCCACCTACCTGAGTCTCAAGTCTCTAGAAAGGCCTCTAGAAAGAGGAGCAGATGGAGTGAGCCCTTCTGCTCTGCCAGCACTGACATCCATCACCACTCTGTGCAAAGTCCACTCCAGGCCAGCATTTAGCAGCACTGGTCATTGTACCTGAGCTCTCTGGGACATGGGGCTGCACAGTGGTGAACAGTTTGTATCTCAGAGAACTTTATTCTAGGACCATTGTCTTGCACACATCTCAGTTTCCTCGTTTGTAAAATGGACATGATGACAATAGTATCAACTTTATCAGGTTGCTATGATTAAATGAGAGAAGTGTTTACACATGAAGTACCCAGGCACACGGCACACTCTCAATAAATGTTCCTCATTGTTGCTTAGTGACTGTACATCGTTAAACACTTATATATTCTTGCACTGTAAGTACTTGTGTGTTTACGTTAAAGCAACAAATAGGGCTTCTATCATTATTAAAAGATCATTGGGAATTCTTCGGTAGGAAGTGTGATCAACTCCCATTATTTCTATTTCAAGGGAGCATTTGTGGAGGTCATATAACTGCACTGCATTCTGAACTATCTCATAAGCTGTGGTGTTTGATGGTGGAAACTCAAATACCTATATATTATTTCTTTTAAAGAAAGGAAACCATGGTGATTATTTATTTGTAGCATTACAATGCATTATAAATGTAAGAAATCTTTTTGAAACTCGTTTTTAAGAGGAATGTTTTTCTTTGTCAATATACCTAGACATCTTATATGACTGCAAACTTCCTGGTATATTTTCTAGCATTTGCTGGTAGGTTACAAATATTTCTTTGCACATTCTCTGGGTAACACTCAGGAAGTGGAAATAAGCAACATCTGTACTTAGCAAAATTCTGTCTTTCAGATTTTCAAAACAAATATAGTTGAGTCAAATAAGCAGACTTACTTTTAGTAGTTCACAGAAGTAGAATGCAAGAAAAACACCGGTTTTCTTATGGGAAGATTTACTCTCTTACAATTAATTTATAAGTGGGTTATATCATAGTGAACAATTCAATCTATTTTCTAGGTTTATTGACTTGTGAATTCAGTGAGTGAGACTTAATCATAATCTTGAGAATACTTTGGAGGAAAAGTCAGGTATTTAGAAAAGGGGAGGAAAGGTTTTTCATTTCTTAGTTATTACGAAAGAGAGAACTCTTCCTTCTTTGTTGTCTATATTCTTGCTTTGTTGTCTGTATCTGTTAGTCACAGAAGCTGCCACCCATCTCATCTAAACTCTAAAGGGCTCCATGTTAATTGCCAGGAAAATCACAAAGAGAACAAACTTCATAATATTTATTCCTAATTATTTTATGTTTATTTTTGGCAAGGTCACAAAGAGACTCAAAGGCCCAGAATAAACTATATGTAACGGGAAAAGATCACTTTTCTACTTCTTTAGTTGATAAAGCTAAGAGGCTCTTTTAGGGGTTTTCTAGTCCAGCATACGGAGGAGGCGATGGCGCCCCACTCCAGTACTCTTGCCTGGAAAATCCCATGGACGGAGGAGCCTGGAAGGCTGCAGTCCATGGGATCGCTGAGGGTCAGACACGACTGAGTGACTTCACTTTCACACACTGGAGAAGGAAATGGCAGCCCACTCCAGTGTTCGCCTGGAGAATCCCAGGGACGGGGGGAGCCTGGTGGGCTGTCGTCTATGGGGTCGCACAGAGTCAGACACTCGACTTAGCAGCAGCAGCAGCAATCCAGCATAGGCACCAAAGTGGACTGGGTGAACATTACAGTTTTTAAAGATGTTTCGAAGACTATGAAGCAAGTCAATTTGCCTGTTTGTTGTTGTTGTTGTTGTTGTTGTTAGATGAAAACTGTAATTTTTTTAATAGTTTACGTTTGACAAATCTATTTGCCATATAATTTTAAAATAAAACCAAGAAAGCATTAAGTCAAAACAGCATGGCAAGTCCCAGTTTTAAGCATCCCCAGCCCCCTGCCTACCTCCCAGGATACAGAAGCCGGTCAGGGAAATGCTAACCAGGTCTGTCACTGATAGCACTGGGTCACTCTCACAGATTCTTACCTGATGAAATTTTCTAATATTAGTATTTGCTATTCAGTTTTAGCAATAAAAATGATTATCAACAACATTATTGGAAATTTTGACTACTAATGAAATTGCAGTTAAAGCTATAGAGAAGTCTATGTGAGTTTTTATTTTTGTTTCCATAAAAGCAAAATATAAACATACTATTATTACACGTTCCAACGATTGATGGCATTATTATTTTTGTATTACAGCCAAAACAGTACAATTTTCAGTGGTTTTAATCAGTTACCCTGCTTCTACTCTCTGTCCATAGGGACACAGGAACTCCTTCTCAGAGACAAGCATGGTCCAGTCGGCCACCTCGCCCATTGCCTTCTTCCTTCCGCAGGAGGAAGCACACACTTAATTCAGATGTAGCCTTTGTCTCCAAGGCAGGTCCAGCCACTCACCTTACCCTTCTCCTCTTGCCTCAACTCTGCGCTCCAGCACACTTGACTATTCAAGAGAGGCAACTTTTCCTGCCCACACCATCTCCACGTGTTGAAATCCTAGCCATCTGCACTGTTAATGGGTACACAGTAAGCACTGGTCCCCCCCCTGTGCCTTCTATGTGCCAGGCAGCGCCCTCCGCACACCATCCTGCATCATCTGATGTAGTCTGCACCAGACCCAGGAAGTGGGTGGGACCACTGTGCCTTTACAGACGGAAATCTAAAGCACAGAAAAGCAATATGACTTGGTCCAGGTCACACTGCTGATGTGTGGGATGGCACCAGGACCACGTTCAGACCGCTTGGCCACCTGGTGCTTTATGCCTTTTTGGAAAGCAGCTTCAGCCACAAAGCTTTGCCTAATTTCTCAGGCATTTTGATAGCTTACTCTAGAACTGGAGACTGGGGACAATTTTATGTGCATCTCTGCTCCCTTGCAGCACCTCCCACAGGCTCGCTCACCTAAGGGGAGCTCACTATGTATTGATACTTGCTGGAGGAAATTAACGTGGAGAAGTATGCATCACAAAACATCAGGTCCTGACAGTAAATTCAATGGAAGTTCAGAGAAGAAACATGGAGCAGCTGCCCACGGCTTCTGTAGGGGGCGGGGCTTGGGAGAGAAGGGCTGGTTTAGATGCATCTGTGACGTTGTGTTCCTGCCATTCATCTGTATTGTTGTGTGTTGCTTCAGTCCATTCATTTTCAGTATTGTATAATATTCTGTGGTATGACTAGAACTGGGCTGCCCTGGTAGCTCAGTTGGTAAAGAATCCACCTGCAATGCGGGAGACTTGGGTTCAGTCTCTGGGTTGGGAACATCCCCTGCAGAAGGGAAAGGCTACCACTCCAGTATTCTGGCCTGGAGAATCCCATGGACTGTATAATCCATGGGGTCGCAAAGAGTCGACACGGCTGAGCAACTTTCATGACTAGTATCACAGTTTGTTTTTCTAGGGATGAACATTTGGTTGTTTCCAGGTTTTTTGTGGTTTTTTAACCATTATGGATTTTGCCACTGTGAATTTTCTCATAGGAGAAAATGTTTTCCTGGTGTCTATATATCATTTTCTTTTGTGCATATATCTAGTGGCCAGATGTTACAGCATGAATATCTTAATTTTTTTAAGATAAGGCCAACTCGGGGAGTATAAAATATTACCTCCAGGCTTTCTCCTTGTGATATTTTGACTTTTCCACCCGTCTTTGCCTTCACAGTTTGTGCAGTTAGTGAGTTGTTTAAAAAATAGTTCCTCATGCCATCTTCATCTTCTAAGAGCTTTCTATATTTGCCTTTCACCCTGAAGTCTCTAATCCACCTGGAATTTCCATTTAGGTATGTGTGTGGGAGTATTCTCCCTCTCTCTCTTTTTTTCTGTGTGCCTTTCATGTTTGCTAAACTGTTAAAAGTAAGGAGTTGTGTTCAAACTCTGAGGAATTTTTCATTCCATTTCTCTTATGCTGGTAGACCCATTCAGGTTTTCCATTTTTTCTTGAGTCAGTTTTATGATTCCTTTAAAAAAATTCTTCCATTTCTCCTGTTTTCAAATTTATTTGTGACGGTTCATACAGCCTCATAACTAAAAAAAAAATCTCTGCAGCCTCAGTAGCTGTGCTTCCTTTTCAGTTCTGATTTTGTTTCTGTGTGCCCACTGTTTCACTTGATCAGTCCTTACTGAAATTCATAATTTATGTCTTTTCAAATAGCCGGTTTAAGACTTTGTTGATTCTCCTTGTTTTCTATTTCAGTAATTTATACTCTTTATTATTATTTTCTTTCTCTTCTTTCTCAATTTATCCTATTTTTTCTAACTTCTAACTTCATCCTTCCCTCATTTCTAATGTTGAGTACTAGAAACTATGCATATTTCTATAACTATCAATTTAGCTTTATCCCACAAGTTTTTATATGTAATATTTTGCTGTCATTTCATTCTCAATATTTTACCATTTTCATTATAATTTTTATTTGACTTATAAATTACTTAAATGTTTCTTTGTTTAATTCTTTGATTAATATTTAACTAATTTAAATTTAAAAGATCAGATTCTTTGGGGACACACTAGGTCTTAAGGCAGAAGGTTATGATACAGATTAAATGAGAAATTTCAGAGGAAGCCCTGTGTTGCAAAGAAGGGAAGCTTATGTAATTGGTTGTATCTCAGGTGAAGGGCAGGCATGTAAAAAGCTGGTGCATAACAAAATCTGAGCATAGAAAGATCATAAGGAAAAAAAGAACACTCCCAAACACATTACCTAAAGATCAGATTCCCCTAAAGTTTTATGCCACTTTATATAGTTATTCAAATTCCCTTTGCTTTTTCAAGCTACAGTTATAATTTCAGCATATCTGATTCTCTTAAACCCTTAAACATCTAAAATGCAGACTTATACATCACAGTCAACAAGAACTTTATAAACATCTGAGTTAGACTTTGCAATTTTTTGGTTCACATTCCTTCAACTAGTTCAAATATCTGAAAAATGTAAGCCAAGCCACACAATGTTAGCAGAATACTTGCAAAAGTGCAATGAATATTAAAAAAAAAATCCTCCCCTAAGACTTAACATTTTTTCATTCACTATTATTCAGTAGTACAGAACTGTCTTCTTAAATAATCAGCTGAATTTATGGCATCTCTTTGCTACTCAATGTAGGATCAACAGACCAGAAGCATCAACATCACCTAAGAATTGGTTAGAAATGCAGACTCTGAGGCCCACCTGGAACATCCTACATCAGAATCTTTAACAAGATCCCCAGATGACTGATGTGTATGTCTGAAGTTTAAGAAGCACTGCTGTTCAGTACTTAGTACTATATATAATACAAGTGTGGGCAAAGGTAATTAGAGATCACTCTGTATTGTGGTAAGGACTATTGATCTGAGAAACTCAAAACACCTGGATGGACCTTCTAAGACTGACCCAGGAGCTGCTAGAATGAGCTCTCTCTATGCTCAAATTTTGTTATGCACCAACCTTCTATATGCCTGCACTTCACCTGAGATACAACCAATCACATCACCTTCCTTTCCTTGCAACATTGGGCTTCTTCTGAAATTCGTCATTTAATCTGTATCATAACTTCCTGCCTTAAGACCTAGTGTGTGCCAAAGGAATCCTGGACACATTACTCAGGCTTAATTGTGCAGCCGTCCCTTTTCATGATTTAAAAATATCTTAACTGACCTCCATTCCAAGGCGACTTATTGTCATAAAGGAGACTGGGACAGGCTGTAAGGAGGAGATGGTGGTGGAGCCAGGCCTAATGGAGAGCTGAGGTCTGCCAGGAGACAAAGGGAAGTTCCAGGCGGCCTCCAGTGGGGAATCCCCCCTTTCCTGTGTCCATACCTCCACAGCCTGAAAATACAGGTGAAAATGGGCAGGCAGAAAGGAAAGCGGAAGCAAGAACTAAGACTAATGGAGAGCTGAGGTCTGCCAGGAGACAAAGGGAAGTTCCAGGCGGCCTCCAGTGGGGAATCCCCCCTTTCCTGTGTCCATACCTCCACAGCCTGAAAATACAGGTGAAAATGGGCAGGCAGAAAGGAAAGCGGAAGCAAGAACTAAGGCTCCTTTGTTTGAGGTCAGAATATTTACTTGCCAGAGTCAGCCGGTGTTGACACCTGATTTTCTGTGTCAAGTGAGCACATTTAGCTGCTGCCTGATGAGAACCATTAAGTCAGTAACAGATTGTATTTCCATTCCAGTGCCCTTTCACCAGTACACAAGAAGTCAGTCACATGGCAAGGTCATTAAATTGTTGGTCCAATTGATTGGTCTAATTATCCTCACCTAAGGAAGAAAAATCGGTCACTGGGAATGAAAAGGCACTGGCTGTGAAACAGTATTTCTGGATTATAATCTTGCACTGGACTCTGACCCCACTGTGAAGGTTGGACCAAACCTCTCCTAATTTCTCTGGACCACAGATTACTTATTCATTGAGCAGGGGGATTCGTTCCAAAATGATTAGTTTTCCAAGTCAGAATTGCAATCAAGATTTCTTGGCTCCAAGGCCTGGTACATCCTGGAGTGCTGTGTTTCTTCTAGAACCTTTCCATATTATTTGTTAAAGAGCACTATGTGTGACCCAGGGCTGTTCTCACAACTCTGGACTAGAAAACAAGACTCTTGGATCTTTTGGCTCAGCACTGAAGTTCTAATCCCTGTCTTACGACTTAGAAATCAACAGGAAGTGTTCCTGGAGAACCCACCGTTCAGTGTAGGGAGACTGACTTTTAATGAATGAATGATACGAATGGGAGCCATAGACCTTGCTGCCTGTGTAGGAACCTCTATTAACCGCTGGCCTTGGAGAAATTAATTAGTCTCCTTATGCCTCAGCTTCTGAATCTATAAAATGAGGCTCGCAATAGAAAATATCTCACAGGGTTGGTGGTGAGGATTAAATGAGAGAATACATATATAAGGAGTGCCGGCACAAAGTAAGCACTCAATTATTATAAACTATAGATGGTGCTAGTAAAGACCTTGCCTGCCAGTGCAGGAGACATGAGTCACAGGTTGGATCCCTGGGTCAGAAAGATCCCCAGGAGGAGGGCATGGCAACCCACTCCAGGATTCTCAACTGGAGAATTCCATGGACAGAGGAGCCTTGCGGGCTACAGTCCATAGGGTCGAAGAGTCCGACGACCGAGGGGACAGGCACACATGCCTGTTTAAGGAAACACTTGAGCTGAAAACAAAATTTCAGGTTAAATATTCATTTTGGTACATGGGTGATCTTAACATCTTTTCAAAGCATGTTTTCTATGCATTCAGTTGAAGAAAAAAATTACTTTTTGGAATTGTGGTATGTGTCACACAACATGAAGACTTCCAAAATCATTGATCTGGGTTTTCCTTACCTGAACTCACTGGCGTGAGAAGAAAACAATTAGAACATGGTTGACAACTGACTCTGCCTTTTTCTTTTAACAACATAGGACTTTTAATCCTGGCATTCAGGGTAATACTTGCCAATCACCTTTTTCCTAATTAAATTTACCTGGACTTTACTTTAAAGAAAATAATTTGTTCAGCCAAAAGTGGTTGCATATTTATGCTACAATTAGTCAAGAACTCCACAAATGAATCCCTCCCCTGAGCCTCTGTAAAGAAAGGAGAAGGCGAGACCCTACAAGATTTCAGAGCAATTAAGCCTAGAAATGCAGGTGTTTGAAACACCTGTTCCCCCTTCCGCCCACGTCGACTGCCCGGCCACCCCTCCTCAGTAGGTTAAAATAATTAACTTACCCTATTGGGAGAAAAGCCCAAGAACTGCTAAGGGCAAGAAGTCCCCTTTTCTCCCCTTTCTCAGTTTAAAAGAGAAAAACAAAAAAGTTCTTGGGTGGTCTGCAAATAGGAGGGGAAGAAAACTTCCCTCTTCTAAAAAAGAAAAGGCAAAATCAAGTGACAAGGAAGACATTGTCTCCCTGAAGCTGACTTAGTGGCTTGCTTAATTCAGAATTCTATGTTTGTTTTGTGAGAGTGACTGCAGAGCCACTCAGGAGCACGAAAAAGCCAATTTTAAGGGATATTTATGTGAAGAAATAAAGCAGCTGGCGAGAATGTGATTTTGCCTGACCTGCCTTTTGTGAATACCTGCAAATTTACATTAAATTTCAACAGGAGTCCCTCACAAGGATAAACTGTAGAAATTTTACTAGGGTTTTTAAAACCAGAATAATAGTCCATAGCTAGGAAATCAAGAAACTGGTAGAAAAAAAAAAGAGTTCAATGTGGCAATTTTAATCATTTCCATTTTGGCCTTTATGCTTTGTATATTTCCATTTTTTCCCCTGAGCACCATGAAGACTAATTTTGAATAACTATAATTCAGCATAACTAGAAGAGATCATGAAGGTAATTTTGTTATGATTACCAGTACTTTCTCTGTTCAAAGCACAAATTTTGGAAATTTTCAGGATTTTATTGGAATAATGGAAAGATGATACAGGTTGAGGGGGGTCTTCTGAAGTTGGAAACTGAATCAGTATACCTGCAAATATATATAAGGCATTTATATATTTACGTTTTTCTTGAGATGACTTAAGGTGACTCCAGTTAGATTTTGGACTTTAAAAGCTTTGTGACAATGCCCACATGTAATACAGAATACAGGCAGTATGATGTTATTTCAGCCCCTAATTCTGACCAATATATTTCTTTATATAATTCCTTACAGTTTTAAAGGCATATTCCCATTTGAGATACATAAAGTAGGTCTCATAACACCTGTCAGAGAGGAGGAAATTAAGGGGCTGGATATAACCATCACATTGAAAGGAAAGGAGGGCTGGTTATGGAGGGAACCTTAGGCAGCTGGCCGAGAAGAAACGATAAACTGTGACGCTTGCCTCAGGCTTTCTGATGACAAATCCAACGCTGTTTCCACCACCACCCAGGCCTGGTGATTTCTTCTCCCTTATAGCAAGGTGCTTTCACCAGCCAGGGCTGAGGCTGTTTTCTGTGGCGAGCTCCGAGAGCAGTAGTATGTTCAAATGACCAGCAGGTGGCGGAGTAAACCCTGTTCCCAACTATTCCAGTGATGTTTATGTTATTTGAAAATTAACCAACGAAAAAAAAAAGATCAGTATCAGTTCAAATAAATTCAGTACTAGCCTGGTGATTTCTTCTCCCTTATAGCAAGGTGCTTTCACCAGCCAGGGCTGAGGCTGTTTTCTGTGGCGAGCTCCGGAGAGCAGCAGTATGTTCAAATGACCAGCAGGTGGCGGAGTAAACCCTGTTCCCAACTATTCCAGTGATGTTTACGTTATTTGAAAATTAACCAACGAAAAAAAAAAGATCAGTATCAGTTCAAATAAATTCAGTACTCAAGGTTTCATTGAAATAGCAGCAACAATTGTATTTAATATAAAGATGTGAGTCCGCTGTCAAGCTAAATTCTCCTATGAGGCGTGTTGGCTTTTTTTTTTTTTTTTTTTACAAAAGCTGGACTCCAAATCTTTTTTATTTATTTGGTGGCACCGTGCAGCATGTGGGATCTTAGTTCCCCGACCAGGGATAGAATCCAAGCTCCTCGCAGTGGAAGCTCGGAATCCTAACCACAGGATGGCCTTTTTTTCCCCACTTAGCTTGTAACACAATTAATTGCCAAGCCACTTTTGAAAATTCCAATTCCCTCTTTTCTCTCACTGTGCTACTGAATTGCAGAGAAGGGCAGGAAATCTTTGTAAAACCGCACAGCTCTGCCCAGGTCCACGAGTGTCTTCCTTTGGTGCTCCCTGTGGAGCCCTGGCTCCCCTACTTCTCCGAGCCTGGCGCTCTGGGAGGCTAGCCCAGGGCAGCCACTGACAGGGTCTACCTGACACTCCCACTGTACCCTGAGCCGTTCCACAGGGAGGTGCCTGAGGAAGCCTCTCCCCTCCCAGAGCCTTTTTCTCCTTCACAGTGTCTTACTTCATAAAGCTATGATTTAAAGGATTTGTAAACCTCAAGTCCCCAGCGTCCTTTGTTAAACACTCCAGATGTTTTCACACATGCTTGACATGCACCAATAATGATTAAAAGGCATTTCTACCCAACATTCTCATCCAGTTTTACTTAAACAAAATCATCTGCAAGTATTATATCCATATACATTTTCCTTTTCATACATCAGGCATCTGTCTTTGCATCTGTGTATCCATTTTTGCTAGAGAAGGAAATGGCAACCCGCTCCAGTATTCTTACCTGGGAAATCCCGTGGACAGAGAAGCTTGGTGGGCTGCAATCCATAGGGAGGCAAAAGAGTCAGACAAGAAGACTTAGCAACTAAACAACAATAACAACATACATTTTTGCATACCTTTGTATAAGTATCAAATCTCATTACAGTGAATTTCACTGGATTATCTAACTCCCCATATTGTCTTGGATTTTGATACTTCAAATATGTTTTAGCTAAATGAAAGAAATGAGATTATAAATAATAGGAACTAAGTCATACCATCTAGTTTCTATCACTTATAGCTTAGAAATTGAAGATATTTTATCTGCAGTTTAATTTTTGATATGAGCTTTGCCATATGTACATAGGTATCAATTAGCAAATTGATTAAAGGAAAACACTGAGGATATATGTGTTAATATCTATTTATATGTGCTTTGTCTTTTTTCCAGAAAAAGATTTCAAAAGACAAGAGACTTTGTATAGAATCACTAGGGGTTTAAATATTTTATTTTAAGGATGAAAAGACATGAGGCCAAGAATGGTTAAGGGCTTTGCTCAAAGGCATAAAGCTAACTAGAGACTGAAATGGGACTGAAACAGGAGGTGTTCACCAAATGTCTGTGAATTAAATAAGATGGAGAATAAATCAGTGAAACTTTGGTTGTTGTTCAGTTGCTCAGTTGTGTCTGACTCTTTGAGACCCCCATAGACTACAGCACGCTAGGCTTCTCAGTCCCTCACTATCTCCTGGAGTTTGCTCAAAATCATGTCCATTGAGTCTGTAATACTGTCTAACCATCTTATCCTCTGCTGCCCTCTTCTTCTTTTGCCATTAATCATGCCTAGCATCAGGGGCTTTTCCATAGAGTAGGCGCTTCGCATCAGGTGGCCAAAGTACTGGAACTCCAACTTCAGCATCAGTCCTTCCAATGAATGTTCAAGGTTGATTTCCTTTAGGATTGACTGGTTTGATCTCTTTGCAGTCCAAGGGACTCTCAAGAGTCTTCTCTAGCACCACAGTTCCAAAGCGTCAGTTTTTTGGCACTCACCGTTCTTTGTGGTCCAACTGTCACATCCATACATGACTACTGGAAAAACCATAAACCATAGTTTTGATTATAAGGATGCTTTTCAATATGCTATCTAGGTTTGTAATAGCTTTCCTTCCAAGGTGCAAGAGACTTTTAATTTCATGGCTGCAGTCACCAACTGCAGTGATTTTGGAGCCTCCAAAAAGAAAATCTGTCACGCTTCCATTTTCTCCCCCTTCTGTTTGCCACAAAGTAATGAGACCAGATGCCAATATCTTTGTTTTTTAAATGTTGAGTTTCAAGCCACTTTTTCACTTTTTTGCTCTCCCCTTTCATCACGAGGTTTCTGCCTTTACAGTGGTGTCATCTGCATAGCTGAGGTTGTTGATATTTCTTCCAGCAATCTTGATTCCAGCTTGTGATTCATCCATCCCAGCATTTTGCATGACATATTCTGCATATAAGTTAAATAAGCAGAGTGACAGTATATAGCCTTATTGTACTATTTTCTCAATTTTGAACTAGTCCGTTGTTCCATGTCCAATTCTAACTGTTGCCTCTTGACTTGCATACAGGTTTGTCAGGAGATAGGTAAGGTGGTCTGGTATTCCCATCTCTTTAAGAATTTTCCACGATTTGTTGTGGTCCATAAAATCAAAAGCTTTAGTGGAGTCAATGAAGCAGAAATAGATTTTTTTTTCTGGAATTTCCTTGCTTTCTCCATAATCCAATGAGTGTCAGCAATTTGATCTCTGTTTCCTCTGCTTTTTCTAAACCGAGCTTGTATATCTGGAAGTTTTCAGTTCATGTACTTTAACAAGCCTAGCTTGAAGGATTTGGAGCATAATCTTGCTAGTATGTGCAGTGAGCACAATTGTATGGTAATTTGAACATTTTTTGGCATTGCCCTTCTTTAGGATTGGAATGAAAACTCACCTTTTCCTGTCCTGTGGCCACTGCTGAATTTTCTAAATTTGCTAACATATTGAGTGCAGCACTTTAATAGCTCATCTTTTAGGATTTTAAATAGTTCATTGAATAATCTAGTATATGATAAAAATTAAATATATAATATAAATATTAAATAATAATCATTAAATAAAATGGATAATAATTCAGCGAAACTTTTAAGTTGTGTTAATGAATAGGCAGGCAGCTGTTAAAGGGGTCAAGAAAGTAGAATGGTTATGGAGAATGGTAGAACTGTGTATGTTTATGGGACATGGCATTCTATAGCTGGCATGCATAGCCACTGAGGGTGGCAGTGGTTTCTGGATATTTTAAACAAAGCATTCTCCTTGGGAACTTGAGAGCAATGCCTTCTTCCCAAATCCAGGGCATTTAGAAGAGTGGAACAGGGAGGGTTCAATGAGAGCTGGGGAAAGAATCCTGCATTTCATCTTTTTTGTGTACCAAGGAGACAATTCTATAGGAGGACTAAAATCCAATAATTATTTCATTTCATTACACATATTTTTAACACATTTAACTGCTAAGATTTAATAAGATGTATTAGTAACTGATCCTTCTAGAATAAATGCATTTTGTACATTGATATGTATTTCAGCTGACCAAAAAAAGAGTAAATGTCCATGGTGTGTATTAGATGTCTATTTGCTCTCTGAGTCATCCTAGTCACTGAGTGAAGAATGGGACCAGGTTAGCATATCCCCAATCCTGTCATAACACTGTTTATTTTTAAATGAATTCAAGGGAATCAGGCAGTACAAAAGAATCCACCAGGAATGGAACAAGTGTGTTGATGGTGATTTCAGAAGTCATTTTACTGTACCCTGAAATTGAAAATTCCATTTCATAGTCATGTTAAACTCCTTCTGAGCCCAGTTCCCCATTGGCAAGTATATACATAAACACACATACGCGTGCACACACACACTCATTTTACAAGGACCATGAGCTGTCCTATCCAGGATTTTTAAAATTTTACAACAACGTTAAACCTACATAAAATCTGCTTTAAGAAGTGCACTTTTTGTTTGCTTTTCCAACATGACGTGTTTCTTTATTTTATAGATTGGATGGAGAGCTGGAAGATTTTTTTCCCTGCCTCATCCTAAAAGCCTAAGGATCGATGCCAATTGCATACTTATGTATCAAGGCAACTTTTCCAGCTGTGCTCCCACTGTTTTCTATTGTGCTCACTACCATGTCCTTGGTGTCATTTTTCTGATTTGAGTGAAACCTATGCAAGACATTAATTGTGTCTCATTACTGGTCTTTGCTCTTCTTTTCAATCCTGCTATGTCTGAATGCTCTAAGAGAAATACAACTGATAAACAAAACAGCAGTGTCTTCCTCTGCACACTGTTCAGAAGGCAAAGTATATGAAAAATTTGTATCTGCCAGTGTATTTCATGGCAGAAAGACACTCTTTTAAAAAGCCTATTGTGACTCTTTTTAAAAAGTCTATTGCTCTATTTCTACCATGATACACTTCAGGCCTGAATATTGGGGTATTTTAGCTAGAAGGGTAATAATTATGATTTCTTTCCATTAAATTATTGCAGGATTTTGTGCAGCACTGTCCAATACTAACAATAAAAAGTACTGCTACTGCAAAACTGGGGAAAATGTAACACAGAAACACAAATGTTGCTAGGATTGTTTCTGAATAATTTACTAAACAATATTTTGGCCCATGTTACTTACAATGTGGATTCAAAATGATCAAAAGAGCAAGTAGTAGAATTTAAGTTGCATTGAAAGTATTTTCTATATCATGGCATTGAAATGCTATTTTTGAAATTTGATAAGTGTCACTTTAATATGGAGGTCATAAGAGAGAAACTACTAAATAATGTAAATATAATTTATTCAGAGAATCCTTATAATCTTCAGAGGCAAACCATGAATGTCAGAGCCAAACCCTTCAATCATTCATTATGTAGAAATACTTTGAAAGTTGATTTTTTTTGGTTCAGCCAGAGGATATCAAAGATTATTAGAAATAAGTCCATCAGCTATTAATGTCAGGTCTGACTATATAAGAGCTAATATAATTAGAACACTTTT